>CAUYOR010059208.1:0-39483 GCA_963573925.1 Callimico goeldii | reverse complement strand
CAAAAGCATTGGCAACAAAAGCCAAAATAGACAAATGGAACCTAATCAAACTCCACAGCTTCTGCACGGCAAAAGAAACAGTCACTGGAGTGAATCAGCAACCAACAGAATGGGAAAAAATTTTTGCAGTTTACCCATCTTACAAAGGGCTGATATCCAGAATTTACAAAGAACTAAAACAGATTTACAAGAAAAAAAACAAGCCCATTCAAAAGTGGGTGAAGGATATGAACAGACATTTTACAAAAGAAGACATACATGAGGCCAACAAACATATGAAAAAATGTTCATCATCACTGGTCATTAGAGAAATACAAATCAAAACTACATTGAGATACCATCTCACGCTGGTTAGAATGGTGATCATTAAAAAATCTGGAGGCAACAGATGCTGGAGAGGATGTGGAGAAATAGGAACACTTTTACACTGTTGCTGGGAGTGTAAATTAGTTCAACCATTGTGGAAGACAGTGTGGAGATTCCTCAAGGACCTAGAAATACAAATTCCATTTCACCCAGCAATCCCATTACTGGGTATATATCCAGAGGACTATAAATCATTCTACTATAAGGATACATGTACCTGAATGTTCATTGCAGCACTGTTTACAATAGCAAAGACCTGGAACCAACCCAAATGTCCATTGATGATAGACTGGACAGGGAAAATGTGGCACATATACACCATGGAATATTATGTAGCCATCAAAAACGATGAGTTCATGTCCTTTGTAGGGACATGAATGAACCTGTAAACCATCATTCTCAGCAAACTGACACAAGAACAGAAAATCAAACACCGCATGTTCTTACTCACAGGCAGGTGTTGAACAATGAGAACACATGGACACAGGGAGGGGAGCATCACACACTGGGGTCTGTAGTGGGTAAATAGGGGAGGGACAGTGTGGGGTGGGGAGTTGGGGAGAGAAAGCATGGGGAAAAATGCCAGATATAGGTGATGGGGAGGAAAGCAGCAAACTACACTGCCATGTGTGTACCTATGCAATAATCTTGCATGTTCTCCACCTGTACCCCAAAACCTAAAATGCAATAAAAAAAAACAATATGATTGTACTTACGTCACAGAACTGTATACTTAAACATGATTATATGGTCAATTTTATGTTATTTGTATTATGACACAATAAAAACACAGTTTCTACCACTCCAAAAAAATAAATAATATAAAATGAGGGGAAAATTGGATAATGAATAGTTCTTATCTTACTCTTCAAAATGTCCAAAAGTGTTATAATTGATTCATTTAAGATTAATTTTTTTATGCATCCTTATTAGTTGTACAACAAACAACTTTGATTCTGTCTTGTGAAAGAAGCTTAAGGGTATACCCCATTAATTTAAGCTTTGACATGACTTAGCCTTCCTGCTTCTGTGCCTTTTGTTGTTTCCTGTGTGTAGCTGAATGAAAATAGAGAGTGGTTAGCTGTGCATTTCAGTACTAGAACAGCCTCTATTACCTTCATTTTCCCTCAAGGAATTGGTTTCTCAACCAATTGACATGATTTCAAGGTTTTTACCCTTTTTTTGTAATTAAAAATATTCCTTAAACGAATTAGTTAGAGTAAGTCATTTTATTTAATGAAAACAGCAGTTCCTAAACATTTTGGCAGCAGGGACCAGTTTCATGGAAGACAGTTTTTCCATGGAACTTGGTTGGAGAAGATTCAGGATGATTTAAGTACATTATGTTTATTGTGTACTTTATTTCTATTGTTATTACATTGCAATAAATAAATAATTATACAACTCTCTGTAATTTAGAATCAATGAGAGTTCTGAGCATGTTTTCCTGTGTGAAAGGAAAATGAATCCTGGGGGCCCCAAATCACTTAGCTAAAGGGAAAAGTAAGCTGGGAATTGCTTAGAACAAACCTGCCTCTCATTCTATTCAAAGTCACCTCTCTGTTCACTGAGATAAATGCATATCTGATTACCTCCTTTGGAGTGACTAATAAGAAACTCAAGAGAATGCAACCATTTGTCTCTTATCTACCTATGACCTGGAAGCCCCTGCCCTGCTTCAATTCTCCCCACCTTTGTTTCCAGTTGTCTCACCTTTAAAGACTGAACCAGGGTTTACCTTTATATGTTGATCGATGTCTCCTGTCTCCCTAGAATGCATAAAACCAAACTGTGCTTTGACCATCCTGGGCGCATATTGTCAGGACCTGCTGAGGCTGTGTCACTGGTGTGTATGCTGAGCCTTAGCAAAATAAACTTTCCAAATTAACTGAGACCTGTCTCAGATTTTTAGGGTTTACACTTTTAAGTAGAATATCCCATCTGGGGGTGCAGATCATCAGGCATTAGATTCTCATAAGAAGCAAGCAACCTTGATCCCTTGCATGTGCATTTTACAGTAGGGTTTGTGCTGCTACGATTAATTATCTAACGTCACGGTTGATCCGATGGGAGAGGAGCTCAGGCAGTAAGGTGAGTGATGGGAAGCAGTCTTAAATACAGACAAAGCTTTGCTCACTGACCCACAGCTCCCATACTGCCATGCAACATGGTTACCAACAGGCCACAGACCCATACCAGTCCAGTCTGTGGCCTGGGGTTTGGGAATCCCTGAACTAGAACATTCAGGACCGTATGACAAAGCATCGTTTCAATATGATTTTGTGTTACAAATGCATGCATATATGAGACAATAAAATTTCAATAAAAAAATTAAAGAAGGCCGAGCATGATGGCTCACGCCTATAATCCCAGCACATTGGGAGGCCGCCATGCATGGATCACGAGGTCAAGAGATCGAGACCATACTGGTCAACATGGTGAAACTCTGTCTCTACTAAAAATATAAAAATTAGCTGGGCATAGCGGAGCACACCTGTAGTCCCAGCTACTTGGGAGGCTGAGGCAGGAGAATTGCTTGAACCCAGGAGGCGGAGGTTGCGGTGAGCCAAGATTGCACCATTGCATTCCAGCCTGGGTAACAAGAGTGAAACTTCATTTAAAAAAAAAGAAAAAAAAAATTAAAGAAATTAGAAAATATTAGACACATCACTTTGTGACAAGACCAAGAGTGCATATATAAAAAAAATCAAGCTGAAAGTATGCAGAAGAAAATTAAGATAATGTCCATTAATTATTTTCTCTAAAAATATGAGAGTCATACAAATTTTAAGTCACTAATTAACAAAGGAATCCCAGTAATACAACTCTAGCCATTAAAACAATATTATTTAAGAAACTACCTCTTTACCATTCATACTGGTTTACTTAGGCAAGAGTTTATTCACTTCAATTTAATACATTCTGTATTTATAGTAAAAACCAATATAACACTTTTCTGTTCTCATGAGTAGTTTTGTTACCAGTAGAAGGTTTCCAGGTTCTTGGCATCTTGAACAAAAAAATGGAAAAATTCACAAAGTGAGGAAATAAAAGCAGGTATTTATTGAGAATGAAAGTACACTCTACAATGTGGGAGCTGTCCCAAGCGAAGATCTCAAGAGCCCCGCTTGGGACAGAATTTTCTGGGCTTTCAATACTCTAGAAATATACCATTGGTTACTTGGCATATATTCTACATAAATGAAGAGAATGAAGTGAAGCCACAGAGCCATTTACTCATAATGCACCCTATTGTAAATGGAGAGCATGTTACTTGGTGTATGTGATCTGTGTCAATAGAGAGGACAAATGGGAAATTACAAAGCCATTCACATTCCTGTCATTGCTGAAGTGCTTTCATTTGATTCAGTTCCTGGAAGCCAGCATGGATCAGCCTTCTGTTCCCTGCCTCCAGGCTCCATTCTCCTGCCTCAGTTTCAGAAGAAAATGTTCAGGATAAGTTATATAGCTACTTATTTCTGTTATCTGTTATCTTAGTAATTTACATTATTCTTAGCTTTATTTATTTATTTATTTATTTTAAAAGAAACACTAATAATAGTACCAACATTACTACATCTCCCTCCCTCCATCAAAAAAAAAAAAAAAAAAAACAGATACCTGGAAATAGTTTCTTGATGACAGCACTCATTGGTTTAGAGTAACCTTCATACATATTGTGAATCAGTTCTGTCTATATCCCTTGCTCTCAGTTTGTATAAAGTTAGTTGGAAATTTTATATATGTTTGTATATGTGTATATATACAGTAAACACACATGCTTATGTATATATATAAGCCTATATATGCTTATACATATAGACACCTATGTTTGTTTCTATAAGTATTTATTATTTATTTAATATTGTGAGTATATTTATTTAATATCATTTCCTTTGAAATATTATTTATACAATACTAAAATGCCAATTTTAATTTTTTTATTAAGCATGCCTTATTTTTATTCACTTTAACTTTCAGACAAAGGCAATTGAAACCAATATAACAATATTGTAAACATTTTCATGCTATTGATGGAAATATTATTTGAATTTTTGTATTAGTTTTTTTATGAAGGACATGAACAATTAATTATCAAAATGGAAGAAAATAGTTGAGACTTCAAGAGTATCCTATAATTTTTTTTAACCATGATTCATCTCAGACCATCTGTATGGTGGCAACAGATCATTAAAAAATATGCCCATGCATTTTTTCAAAACATAATTTAGTCTACTTCCTCCCCCAAACTGTTTTTCACTCCCAGGGATAGTGATATTTTATTTACACAAACATGGTGGAAAGGTTATTGTGTCATCCTTGCTGCAGATACCTGGAAATTGTTTCTTGATTACAGTTCTCATTGGTTTAGAGTAACCTTCTACATTTTGTAACTCAGTTCCATCTATAACCCTTATGGATAAAGTTGCAGAATACTTTTAAATGTTTTTTCTTAGTGTTTTCTGTATTCAGTATTCTACTTTATTCTTGCAAAACAGGAGAACAAACCCACAGAATCTAGTTGCCAGAAGGAGACCAAATTAAGCATATTTTTGCTATTGAGTTGCCCTAATAACTGAATAAATTCTTGTCTAGCTAGTTGTCTCCAAGAAGTTTAAGCCTTGTAATTCTAATTGGAAAGAATCTTATGTTTTTGTTGGATATTCTTGTGTGTTTATTTTCTCTAGGTGCTTTTATATTATTACAATATAGAAGATTAAAACATTAAGCAGCTAAAAAATAAAAAAAACTTAATAGGTTAAACAACTATTGTTTCTCCCAGTGTTAGCAATGTGCATGCATTAATTGATGTTCAGAAAAATTCAGTAACATGCTCAAAGTTGTGAAGCCTAAGTTTAAAAATGTCACTGCTATATAACTCTACATGGTAATTATTTTTCCCAGTATATCACACTGCCTATAAGAAAGGCAAAAATTCTTTGCTGGCATAGGTTGATGTGATCCAGAATATTTTTAGTTGTCTAAGGATGCTATTTAATGCTGTTTGGGCACTTATTATTTCAAGCATAATATTATTTGTGATTACTGTATTAGTTCTAGACTAGACCAGCACTTAGGCTTTCTCTAAAAACCAACTCTTGGCCAGGTGCTGTGGTTCATGCCTGTAACCAGCACTTTGGGATGCCAAGGCAGTCAGATCACCTGAGGTTAAGAGTTTCAGACCAGCCTGGAGTTTCAATAGTGAAACCTCATCTCTACTAAAAAATACAAAAATTGGTGGGGTGGATGCTGCACACCTGTAGTCCCAGCTACTTGAGAACTGGACAGGAGAATCACTTGAACCCAGGAGATGGAGGTTGCAGTGAGCCAAGACTGCACCATTTTACTACACCCTGGGCAACAGAGCAATACTCTTTCTCTAAAAAAATGAAATAATAAAATTAAAAATAAACCTTGCTTTTTGTTAAGATTCTTTGTTTCAAGGTTACAGTAAATATGAATTATTATATGGATATTATAGAGATCCAATTCAATTGAACTCAACTGGAGAAATAACTTTTGTGTTAACATAGTTTTATAGTTATTTTCCACTCACATTCAGTAATTATTTCTATCTCCAAAACTATGATGACAATAAGAATGTAGTGACACCTCCTTTTACTTTGAATTTGCAACTTTCTTATTTTATAAATCTAAAGAAACTGAACAAAAATTGAACTTTTTATTTAAATTTTAGTTTCTATTTAATATGAAAATACACTGATTCTCACACGAATTCATTCAAGATTAACTTTGATTTCTAGTATCATATAATGAACTGGCTTATTGATATATTCACTTAACATTTGTAAAATAGAAATCTCACTTTTGCTATCACCAAAGTTGTTTTTCTCCTACTCTTCTGCAAGTTTGTCAATATCTGTTTCCTGAAGCCAAAAACCTGAGATTCAACTTTGATTCATATTTTCCCTGATACCTTGCATTAATAACATAAATAAATCCTATCTGCTTTTCATTAAAATACATTAAAGATTTTACCTATTAAATTTTTTCCTAGCTATGGACAAAACCCATAGCTAGGACAAAACCCATAGGAAAGACAACACTTAATTGGTAAAATCTTTGATGTATTTTAATAAAGTACTATAAAATATTATATAATATTATATTTTATATGATATTTTGATGTATTTTAATAAAACACTATAAAAAGATATTATACTATCTTTTTTTTCTTCCCT
Organism: Callimico goeldii; assembly: GCA_963573925.1. NCBI lineage: Eukaryota > Metazoa > Chordata > Mammalia > Primates > Cebidae > Callimico > Callimico goeldii. The sequence continues at coordinate 32,914 of CAUYOR010059208.1, read as the reverse complement.
TTAGGATTTTCATCGTGGGTACCAATATGGTTTGGCTGTGTTCCCACCCAAATTTCCTCTTCAGTTGTAGCTCCAATTCCCATGTGTTGTAGGGGGGACCCAGTGAGAAATAATTGAATCATGGGGCAGGTCTTTCCTGTTCTATTCTTGTGAAAGTGAATAAGTCTCACAAGATCTGATAGTTTTATAAAGGGAAGTTTCCTTGCACAAGCTCTCTTGTCTGCCACCATGTGAGATGTGCCTTTCACCTTCCACCATAATCATGAGGTTTCCCCAGTCATACAGAACTATGAGTCTACTAAACCTCTTTCTTTCGTAAATTGCCTGCTCTTGGGTATCCTTTTATCCATAATGTGAAAAAAAGACTAACACAGGGACATGCTTGAAGTAGCCTGCTGGAATTTGAGGCCACCTACAGTGCCCAAGCATGCTCAGGTAAGGCTATCTTTACAAACTAGCCTCATCAACTCATTGAAAAAGCTGAGCTTAAAAGCCTATGCCAGTTCAGAAGAATTGACCAGACAACTCACAGATTTATTGGAAATAAAGGTTTATTGCTTTTTGTCATTGACATATTGTGATTGCTTATTAGAAAATACTATGTGATATTAGTGAAAGTGTATGAATGTGTGTGTATGTGTGTATAAATTTTCTTGTTCTGGCCTTGTCTCATTTTGGTAACTGAGTTACATAAACAGGTTCAAATGCATTAGATTAGGTAGCTTGCCATGTTTTCTGTACTTTGAACAATTTTTACAATACCTACATTCTTCATCCTTAGTGTTTCATCTTATTTTTGGTTTATTAAGATTTTTGTATAATTCCTGGAGCCAATTTTGTTTTTTGATAAACTTCAAAAATTTTTCCATTTTAGTCACATAAATGTGTACATTTGAATCTATTATTTTATACCACTGTATTATTTTTAATTTAGTTTACTCTAATTATGGTTCCTGTCTTATTTGATGGACTATTTTGGTGTTATTAAATTTCTGATTATTCTGTAACATTTTATACCTTACATTTTATTTATGTTAATAATATCATTTGTGATCATTTCAGTGAAAAGCTATGTTCATTTAGTTTTAATCTTTTATCTAGTAAAGATTTGGAAATCTTTTTTCCAGTTTGTATATTGATTTCTAGGAGTATAATGCCAATCTTCAACAAATATTTTAATTTTTTTGTGCTTTCTATTACACATTTAAAGCTATTATACTGGGTAAATACAAATTTGAGACTGCTATGTCTTCTTGGTGAATTTTTCTTTTTATCAACATTATTGCATCTTTTCAAGTTCTTTCACAAGATAAGTTACCTGTTACATGATTATTTGCAAATTGTCTCCTTTATTTTTATTTATTTATTCTATCATTTTATTCTCACATTTCTATATTACTTAAAATTTTTCTTTTGTACAGAATATATATTTTTCTTCTACTTTCTTAGTTTCTATCCTTGAATTATGATTATCATTAATATTGTAATTATATGATATATATTTACAATGTTTTTTACTTCTTCAATTTGCCTTGCATTTATTTGTCTCATATACTGTTTTTTGTTTTTTGGTTTGACTGTTTTGTTTAGTCATTTGTTTGTTGCTTTTTACCTTTATTAGTTGGAGAATAATATCTTCTATTCATATTTGTTTAGTGGTTCCCTTAACATTAGAATTTTGTATTTAGCTTTTGTTTAAAAAAAAAAAGTATAGTGTCAACTATACATCCATAATAAGCAGATCCTTAATCTCTTTTACTAAGACTAAACAACTATCATGGTTCTAACATCTGCAATTTTAACTATCTAGTTATAATAAACTTTACTTTGTTTTTTTTGATCAAACATAAAGATACAGTGATGTCTGTTTTCCACTGCTTTCTGCATCCCATTACTTAAAAAAACTGTTTTTTATAGAAGTAAATATTTATAGCTCTTATGAGCTTAATGCCTAAAATATTTAAATATTATATGACTGAAAATATCTTCATTTTCATAACACAATTAGAGTTGAAATATGTTATTTTTATATTCTTAGTACAAGAGTTTTTCTTAGTATTCTGTAGTTATTGCTCTGATGTTCTCTTGCATCTAATGTTGCTTATAGAAAATATTGTGCCAATATAAATATTTTTATTTATTTTTCTCAATCCGTTTTCTTTCTTATTTCCTTCTTCCTCTGCTACTTTTGGAATTTTATATTTTTTTCCCTAATGTCCAGATATTCCAGTGCCATGTGTATAGATGTTGCTGTTAAACAAAGTTTCTGATTCAGAAATCAGTGTACTCTAATATTGAAAAATCACAATAACAGTTCTAAATTTTCCAAATTTTACATCCCACACAATCTCTCTTTACCTTATTTCTGGAAATTCTTTTATACAAATTGGGGATTTCTCCCTTTACTCCCTATACTTACTTATTTTTATACTATAAATTATTTGTTTATATTTTGGTGGATATTCTTGAACCTCCATTTACCAGTTCACTGGTTTTTCCTATAAACTCTTCATTTTGCTATCCAGAGAACTGATGATTTTAAAATAAAATTTCTATCTACCTATTAATATCAACTTATTTTTGTTTCATAGGTGTATTTCACCTAGCTTTCTGCAAATGTACATTCTTTTTATTTTAAAGTATCACTTCAACTCTCTTACCATTCATTTGCCCCTGACTTTCACCTCCCCCGGGATTGATGTCTTCTCTATATTCCTCCCACATTTGATGACAGTCCTCTCATTTGTCCTGAAGTTTGTTTTTCTTTTTTGATCTGATGCCATCTTGTTTTAGATTGGCAAAGTTTCCTTCACGGTTTTTGATCTATCAAGACTCTTGCCTTTATTAGAACACTGTTGTGTGCTAACTTCCAAGATATTTTCTATTATAAATAAAATCTATCAGTCTCAAATCATACATTAGTGTAGTATTTCTTTTTCAAAATAATAAAAAACATTAATTATGAAATTCTTTCTACATGACAGTCCTCCTTTCATAGAACTATAGAGGTAATTTTAATGCTAAGAATATCACAATTCTATATTCATACTTTGTATCTAACCTTAGAACTAAAAATAAATATTTATTTTAGATATTTTTAAACTAAAGTTGTACTTGATATGGAATATAATTAGTTTTTCCTTTTCTTTTTTTTTTCTAAGTTTCAAGAACTCTTTAGAGTTCTGGGTTTTCAATAACCCAGTTTGGGCTGTTTATATAATAACATAGTGTTAAAGCTTATTGTTTTGGAAAAAAAAAGCTGTTAGTTTCAGAAGTGATGCTCCAAAATTGAATTAATATATACACAATTGATGGCTTTGAAGTAAAATCCATTTAATGTTTCAAATTTAAATATCTTTCTTGGTAAGTGGATTATGTACCTCATCACTTAGTACCCAGCCATCAATTTTGCTTTCATCTTTGAACAGTAATGTCATCTATGACATATAAGCAAGCTTGCATTGGGTTAGTAAGTTGGATGAGAGTCATCTATATTTACTGTCAAAAGCAGCAGCAGAACTCTTGCATCTATGGAAATAAATTCACTTCCAGTACGAAACTATAAATCTCTTCAAAATGGGCTTTTACAAAAAGTATAAAAAGCAACTCTACATCATATTGCTATATTAATTATGGAAGTGGTAGCAATTGGTCCAACTCCACATGGTAATGTGACACCTTGGAACAGTCCATATGAATTTTAACCATTTATATATCCAAATTAGAAACTGATATCCTGACAAGAAAGACGGAGGAGAGCAGAAAGGTGATCAAAGTATTGGTTTTAGAAAATAATTTAAATATCAATGATAAATAATGATACTTCTACATACTGTGTGTGTGTGTGTGTGTGTGTGTGTGTGTGTGTGTGTGTGTGTATTAAATGCTTCAAGCAGGATGACAAGGTAACATAAATGTTGAACTCAAATCTAAATATTTACTTCAGTAATGATTTCCATGAGCATTGCAGACAAAGATATGAAACTGAGCTTAGAACTGGAATTACAGAGGAAACTACATAGGATTTTAGTTGCAAAGGCAGTAACCTGAGCTTATAACTGGAATCAAAAAGATAAGTACATAGGATTTCAGTTGAACTGACTTTGGATTTGTACAATAAATGACCTGTTGAATGACATATGCAAGATGATTCACTCTGAATGTCCTACAAACTCAATTTAAAATCTCTGCAATATGCACACACATATACACATATGATATCCAGGCATTTTTTTCTCTATTAGCTTTTTATGGATAATATAATCCTCTACTACAGGACTCAAAAAGTTTTCAGGAAAGAATGTAATGATATTTTGTTATATAGTGGGAATAAAGGTAGATGGAGACGTACATGGGATACCCAATAAGGACGATCATCTGAACATAGAGTATAAATTTACTGATTGACTTATGCATTAACTTAATGGAGTTTGAGTTAAGTGTTTTCTTATGTAGAAATAGGAAAAAAAAAACAGAATTTTGACAACATATGCCAGTTTGAGGGTGTGATTTTAAATACTGGAAAAAATGGGCATTATTTGTAAGTCAGCTGACCAGTTAGTAGTCAACAGATTATTAAAATAATTTGACTGAAAAGTAATTTAAGTGAGTGAAAACAAGACAAAATTCAAAGAGTTAATGTGACTACCAGCAATATTGTATTGTGTACCATACCTGAGATGATTGTCAAACCATGTAAAGAAATAAAATATCATGGAAACACTTAAAAATTTTGTATGTGAAAGACATACCAAAGAATGTAATTGGGCTTTTTTGAGAAAGTTATGAAAAAATACTGAAACTATGAAAATGAAAACTTAGCCTTTGCCTTAAATGAACTTACAAGTTCAAGATAAGTATTTAAATTATTTGTAATTACTATGTCATATCATAAGCTTCAAGATGAAGACTTGGATTGACTCACATGATAGTTCAGAAGAAAATTTAGATTGTCAGATGTAGGATGTCTTTCCAAAGACCTGAGTGCATGCACAGTTGTACAGGAGTTCTCTTAATGAAAACTTGGTAAGAGTGGAGAATGTTCCTGAACAAATGAGAAAGCATCTAGCCAGGTACAGAGGTTTACAATAGGATTTGACATCCAAGTCACAGTCAATAGGGGTATTGGACAGAAATGACAAAAGATGTGCTACACATGAACCTGGTCATAAACAATTTTTGTGCCAGTCAAAATAATTGGAAATTTGTCATAAAAGGCTTGGAATATTAAGGTAAATAACATTGTCAAATTTGCTATAGAAAAACACTGCTATACTAGTGGCTCTCACTTCAAGTCCTTATTCAGATTTTACCTTTTTACTAACTCCAACTCTGACCACTTGAATTAAATTTTTACCCAGCAAGACCTCTGCCTTTCTAATACCCCTTAATCTGCTCTATTTGTTTACATGGCATATATACCCTCTCAACATACATTTATATGTGTATTTGTTGCCCAGCGTACTAACACATAGAATAGCAATTGGTTTTCATGGTAAGCCTATTCATTCAATATTTGTTGAAGTATTTCAACAGAGAGGATGGGAAGCTAAGTAGTCATAGTGAACCTAAATATAAATTCATCTAAGGAATAAGGAATACTTTGTTCAATGGGGAAATAGTAAACACATAACTGAAATTTAAAAAAATCTGATTATTCTCACTATACATAGAAAAAAAAATCACATTTAAGGTGGTATTGACAATCTTTCACAGAGTATAAAATGCAATACAATTTGAGCATGCGTGGTTGGAAGATGTTATATGTTTTTTGAAAACTTAGTAGACCATGGTTGGAAATTCTATTTCAGCCAAATCACTGGCTATATTGCTCAACTTTGCCTATTACCTAAGAAAAAAATATTACCTCACTTTGAGAAGTCAAAGTGGGAGGATCGCTTGAGGCCAAGAGTTTGAAACCAACCTGAGCACTACAGAGAGAGACCCTATATCTACAAAAATATTATCCAGGCCTCATGGCCTGCACTTGTAATCATAGCTACTTTGGAGGTTGAGGTGAGAGGATCACTTGGGCCCCAAAGATAGAGGTTAAAGAAAGCTTTGATTGCACTACTGCACTCCAGCCTGGGCAACACAGCAAGACTCTATCTAAGTAAAAAAAAAAAAAAAAAAAAACTAAAAAACCCCTAAAACTAAAACAAACTAAAAAAAAAAAAAGGAAGAGTAACCAAATGTGTGACTTTAGGGAATAAATATTTGTTGAAGAAATATGAGGGTTTAGATTATGTTTGTGTATATGTGTATCTATGTGAGTATGTCTGAATGTGTTTGCCTATGTGTGTGCATGCTCGCATAACTACAAAGAAGGGCTACAAAAATAATGCCAAATAACAGATTTGTAAAAAGTAGAATGAGAAACTATCATGGTAGCATTTGCATATAACATCAAAGCATATACTAAAGATATTATTTTGCCCTGATCACAAACAAGTTGAAACGAAATTTGAAGGGATTGAGAGAAAAACTAGATAATAGATAGACAAGCAACATGCTATATACTTAAAATTAAATTTAAAAAAAACATATTTCAGGAGATTTCCAGTAATTCAGACCTGAAAACAACAATTTTACTATTGTTGTCAACTTAGTGTATGGACAATAAAGTATTAGTTTAAAATCGTGAATCTAATGCAATATTTTGGATAAGACCAAGACTGTAGGGAACAAAATGACAGCTAGAAAATAACAATGGTGCAATATTCTATATTCTCAAGAAATGTTATTTAATAGAATGTAAATTAAGGCTAAGTAATAGTTGTAAAAATAAGTACATTACTGTGGAAATCAGCACATTTTATATTTAGCTACCACAGAGAGGTGGCACCTATTTTATAACATGCCTCACCATACAGGATTAATGTAAACAATGTCTCTAATGTTTAAGCCTAAGTAAGTAACCTGTAAGTCTAAGACAAGATCCATTTCCTGGCAACTTCATAGACTTCAAAAGAACCTACAATATAATTTTCCTATAGTTGTCTCTTACTGTCAGTAGATTCTTATTGGTAGTGTAAACTTCGTATAGTGTTCTAGATGCCAGAACAAAATGCAGCAGTATAATTTTAAGGCCATATGCAATACATTTTTCTCCATTAGTTCAATCATGTATTATTACAATCCTTTTACTTTTTATTTATCAGCTTCCTTCAGGAACAAGATCTATCGTGCAATTTTTCTAATTATTTGTCATCTGATTTTCACAATGGGTAATAAGTAATCAAATTCACTATAAATAAATAACACCTATAACTCTAAACCATAAATGGAAAATTAGAAAAATTAGGGGTCATCTTACAGATTTTTAAATTCAGGCAACATTTTGGTAAAGTCTAAATTACTTTAGAAATTACACTAGAATAAGGGTCCCCTCCACCATGGAACAGAATAAAACTCCACATACATTATGAAAAAGAGTCACTTATCTATTCAGATACCTTTTAAACAGAGAGGATGGGCAGTTAAGTAGTTGCAGTGAGACTAAATGTAAATTTATCTAAGGAATAAGTTAATCCACTAGTTAAGTTACTTTATTTCTGATGTAGTATGCTCAATGTTTTATTCGGTTGTTTATATTATACTTTGGGTATTAAATGTTGAAAACATAAACCTAGAATATTTTTTAACAATTTATTACATCTACTTTCAGTATTTCCGTTTTTCATATTGTAAACACTTAAAAAAGTGAGGGACATAAAAATGGTGAGAAGCACTTAAGACAACGGCAAACAACCTCAATTCATAATGATTAGCAAGAATGCTAGCCCTCTTGAAATATCATACAGAGAAAACAATTACAAAAAATATTTTAATAATGATGGCACTCAATATTTGGGCCTTATCAAAGTACACCATTGTGTACTTTGATATTATTGCACCCATAAAATCTAAAATTGGTATTTTAATTTTAGTCAATTTACCAATGAAAAATAGAAATGCTTGCAATAATAACAAATCTTGAAGAGAAAATAAACCTATATAATTCGAATCATCTTTAAAAGAAATTATCTTGGAAGTAGTTTATTGTCCTGCTAATCTAATTAATACCATTTAAAAAATGTCATAAATATTTTAACAATATTCTGTACTGAAGAAAAAACTTGTAAATATATCAGAAAAATCTCTTTACTTTACATTGAACTTAGCAAGTTCATGTCTAATGCCATATGTGCACCATTCTGTACTGATGGCTTTGGAGTCACCTATTGTGGACTTCTGTTAAATTTCACCCACCCCCACTTCTCAAGCATCTGTCAGTTCTTTCTTTCTAATAATATGTTATTTTCTTTTACATAATCATCCACCTCATTCCAATTTTTGTCTTGTTGGGAAAGTAAGTCCTGCCACCTTCAAGAAGCCAAGAAAGATAAAATAGTGTGATATTTTATTCCAAACTCCGTGAAAAGCATTGTGAAAGAATATTTTAAGAAATAAAGAAACAATACTTTATTACTTTTAAGATAATGCACATTCAGGCTATTAGTGCTATAAGGTGTTTTTGCTTCTATATTCAGTGTCCTCTGGAATTTTCACAATTCATACCCTTTCTCGATCCTGTTACCTGGCCTTCCATTAATTCATTTAAAATCCAATTTTACCTTATATATCTAGCAGATGGCTACCAATTAACCTCAATTTTTGATTAACTAGAGTGGTCAGGCTATGCTGTGATAAAATGTATAGAAAATTTCAGAAACTTTTCTGTCTGGTGCATATTATGTTTTCAGGGCAGAGCAGGACTTCTGTTCATGACAAAAGATCATAAACTAATGAAGTCTCTACCTTCTTAAAATGCCACTATTTCAATAAAAGTCTTCAGGGGTTGTCCAGGTGGGGCAAGAAGTCTCCCAAAATCAAGTACTTCAGGAAATTGTCTGTGTTACTCAAAGCCCAAAGGCCAGAACTGGACTCCAAAGTCCCACTTAACTCAAAGGGGCTAGACATTGGACTCTCAAGTGCCTGAAAGAAGAGAGAAACCAGACACTGAGCACTAGAATTTACCACCACATCACACATTCATAAATACATAATAATTTACCTGTACTAAATAATGATTATAATGAAGACTGTAAACATGGCCTATATGTTTGTCAACTCTTCATTCTCACATGTAAAACCTAGAACCTGTACCAAATTTATTTACTAAATTTTTAAATAACATAAGGAGTAATACATTCTACCTGAAAAAAGTTAAACTTAATTCCTTTTGGAATACTATCCCAAGTCTCTTGCTTGAGAAGAAATCTGTTTGACTTTAGATTGTATCTGTAAGACTGCTAACAAGCAGGCCAAGTAGCAGCATCCACTGTTATTGGTCGTATGGTCATGCTTTCCACATAGGTCGTTCAGCCATAGTATCAATGAGGTGATTTGAAGTAAAGGTTATCTAGGCTTGGTCATCCATGTCTCCAGCATGGAAATGTATAGACAGGCTGTCAAGTTCTTCTTACATGTAGAAGCAACATCAAAACAAAAAAACTAGTGGTTACCAGATTGACCTACATAAAAGTAAGGAAGAGTTGTATTCTTAAAATTATAACTTCAGTCAATCCCAAAGATAAAGAGCACGCTGAGTAACTAGATGCCAATATCTTGGCTGTTAGTATGGAAACTGTACATCAGAAAATGCAAATGTCCTGCGCATCTGAGAGATTAATGAACACTGACCCTAAACTGAAGATAACTCATAGGAAGGACATCTCTCTGGTCTTCTGCTCAGGGGTTACTCTGGTCTTCTGGTCAAAGGGCAGTCTTTTGGCTGTTGTATGATCAATACAACCATTGATTTGAGTTTACACATGAAAATTTAGACTCAGTGTTTAATTCAAACAGATAGCATAGAACAAAAGAAATTCCAGAACTGGCTCCTGAAAAAATATATCTTAAAAAAATAAACTATTATTGTAGGAAGGCAAGCAGACAACCTAGCCTGTATGGCATTCTAAAAACACAGATAAAAAGAAAATCACATCTTCAAGGAGAATTACAGAGATCAGTGGCACTCTCGATGTGAAAATATAGTGAGTCCCATAATATCCACATTTAACTCACCTGCTTGTAAAGATAGGTTAATCTTAGAAAATTACAATCAATTAGTATATTGATTGATGCCACATCCTTTATGGTCTCTTTCCTAAAAAATATCAGCATCTTCTATGCTGCTGTGTAGTTGTTGATTTCTCAACTATTTTTTTTTCTGTTCTGAAAAAAACTGAATACGACAATGAAAGAGTCTTTTTCAAGGCTAGTTGCCCTCATCAGCTCTATGCCACAAATCGGTCTGCAATAAACTTGTCTGTCTCACTATCCTAGTGGACATCACACTGTTTCAGCTTATTGATATCAACAAGCTAATCAATAGGCTACTGATTGGCTTTTTGGGGGCAGCCAAAAAAAGCTTTTGGGAGGCCGAGGTGGGTGGATCGTGGGTACTGGGGAGCAGAAAGTTACAGTCACTCAAGATGATTTGTTGAGACATTCTGTGGCATGAGATGAGAGATAATGTCCTCCAAAATATGGGGGCTCTATCTCTAGTGAAGCTTTTGCTGACCCAAGGTTTGGAGGTATATCAGTGTATCCCCTGCAAAATTAAAGCTGCATTGTCCTGCCTTGCACTCAGTGCTTCTAAGAAAAATGTAAAATGTTCTTTAAGCTTTGTCTAATACTGTGAAAATGCATAACAAATTTGGCTATGCTACTCTGACTCTCAATGGGCTCAAAATTTTAAATAAAGCAAAGAAGTTTTCTTCTGATTCATTCAAGCCTCAGTGAAAGTAATAACTTGGCCATCATGTGTGAGTGGTTCAGATGATTTTGAAAGTGTGTGTAACAGATTGTAACATTCAATAGAGCCACACAAAGGCATGAACTGCTAATCATAGCAGAAAGCCTTAGGTTTTCAAACAAAAGAATGTATCTCTAGCAATTTTGATGAATTGCAAGTACATAGAGCAATTTTAGATGAATGAGCATGTGCCAGAAGTTTCACATTGATTTCCCAAAACCCAGTATGACTATTGTGGTAGTAAGTGTTAAGTGGGAGTCCATGAAATTTCTCCCTCACTGCTAGCTAAGAAAATTAATCAGGATCAAAAACATCCACTGCCTTTACGAAAAACTGTAAATATAAACACCACTATCATACATCTGAAGAATGCAGTAGGAGTGGCCTCACTATATCTGCATTCAACTCACCTTGTCTGTTCTCTGCAAAAACCAGAAGGACATCTGCCATGCTTATGGCAGATGCCAGTACACTGTCATATATTTAATCATATCTTTACCCCAATAATAGCCACTCTTCTCAATATGGTATGTTTAAACCGTAAGATTATCCTAGCTTCTGGGAATTATCACGTGCCAATGCTTTTATGAAAGCTTTCTTCTCAATCTTCAATCAATAAGAAAGAAGAAAAGTATGGTTTCCTTACACGGGAAGAACAGTGATAATTATACATATTTTCTGTTTTACTTTATTACTCTTTAAATTCTCCTGTGCTCTGTCATAAAAGAGTCAACAGGGCAGGACAGCATATTGAAACAGATTTCAGTTCATGACAAGTGATATAAATGTCTTCATAAGGCGCATGCATATTGGAGGATTGGAGATAAACCCCATGAACACTCAGGCTACTTTTATGTTAGCAAAGATTTTAAAGGTCTAATGCTTTGCAGCATTATGAACATCTGCTTTGAGCTAAAGAACACACTTTTGCATTTCATACCTCCTCCACTAATAAAATGTAAATATGCTCAGTTGTGTAACTACATTTAAGGATAAAATATAGAGCAGGGAAACTGTATTACTACCAATGATATATTTAAAGGCTTACTACCAATGATATATTACACACACACACACACACACACACACACACACACACACACACACAGACATATCCAGTATACCGAAACTTCTAAGAAGCTGCCAGTTTTATATGCAGCCCAGAGGCTAAGAGCTCTGCATTAAAGGTCGGATGGAAAGTGCTCTGCCACTGGGCCATATGATTCCCTGGATAAGATGAGTTAGAAGTAATGGTAATGAGGAAAGATGTGGCCAGAATTTCTACCAAGCCAAATTGGAATTTGAGAAAAACTCCATTATGATTCTGGAGTAACCAGTTCCAAGAAATTCACTCTGTTTGGGGAACAACATCAACAAAAATGACGGCTTGTTATTGAGTCTTGGTAGAAACAGAATATTCACAAATGGTTCTTACATGGCTATACAACTTAAGTTGCCTGAGTCAAATGGTGAGGTTTATGCAGCTGCAGACCGTTTTATGATTAATGTATTTCCGTGATGATGCACCTGAACAGGTCCAGAAGAGTTGAGAAACTACATGGTCATATGCTCCAGACATTCATAGTATCTACTTCTTTTGCAAAACTGCATCTATCCAAATCCACACTTTTAGACTCAAAGCATTTCCCAGAAAACAAAAAACAAAAACAAAATAAACAAACAAACAAAAAAGTGGGCCTTATTTATAGAGGCATTAGTGTGATATGATGGTACACGTTTCGTTTCAAGTGAGCTGTTGAGACATCTGGTGTCCACTTGGCAGGTGCAGATATGGAAAGAGCATTGACTTCTCACCAGCATGCTAACAGACTTAAAACATATAGAAACAGTGAAACACTCCTGAGAGTATTAACACACTATGGAGAGATATCCTCTTAGGCACAGTGCATAGAGAAGAACTAACAATAGACCAGAAATAAGCTCAAATACGAATCCCTCTGAACCTCACATCTAAAATTTATCAGGAGAAAAGATGTGCAAAATTTCAGACATAAAATCTACTTACCTCAGTATCTACTGTCCAAAAAGGTACCAAATTGCAAGACATGCAAAAGAGTGAGATAAAAATAAACAGTAAAACAAAAACACATTGCTAACAGACAAAGAAATTAACAGAACCAGATTTTTTAAAATTCACAGATGTTATGAAAGTTAAAATAACTACGAATATTTTGTTAACAGCTCTACTGGAAAAGCTGGATGACATAAAAGGGTAAATGGGTAATGGTGGCAGACAAGTGAGAATTATAAGGAAATGTTAAAAGAGAAAATACAAACATCAGAAATAATTACTTCAACGAGTTCAGCAAGGAAATAATCTGTGAACTTGGAAAAACTTGGTAAAATAATACTCAATCTGAAACACAAATAGGTGGTGAGTGGGGCTTAGAAATGGGGAGCAAATGATGTAATGTACATATAACTGCGATTCCTGAAGGAGAGTGAGAAAAAATTAATATTTGAAGAAAGGAAATACAAATTTTCTAAAATGGCAGACATGGTTCACAAAGCTCACAGAATGTCAACTTACATAATGGCACAGATGTACACACACACACACACACACACACACACACACACACACACACACAGACATATCCATTATACCGAAAATTCTAAGAAGCAATGAAAGATGAAAAAACTTAAGGCAGCTGGAATGAAAGAAAATATTATAATACAGATAGGAACAGATAAAAGAAATATATCAGCCTTTTCATCAGAAATATGTAAAAGACAATGAAACAATAACTTTAAATAGTGTATTGTTTAAATTCCACCAATGTAGATACGTCTACATAGTGAAAATATCTTTCGAACATAAGGAACATGTAACAACTTTCTCAAAAACAAAAAAATTTAAAAATTCATTCTACCAGAGTCATAGTACATACATTTTAAAGAATTGTTTTTTTAAATACAAAGGATATAATGCCAGATAGAAATTATATCCATATAATGTGTGTGTATATATATGTATAATGAAAGGGTGCTAGAGTGGGATGAATGAATGAAAGTAAAAATAAAATTTAAAAAAAAAGTTAATGGCTCTAAAAGACTACTGTCCAATGAAAAAAAGTAGTACATATGACTTGTATGTTTTTTAGAATATGTAAGTATAAAGAGCACTACTGTGTCCAGCAATAGTGCAAAGATTGAGAACAAGAAATTGGGAATATGTTTTTGCGTAGCTATTCTACACATAAAGCAGTATAATATTATTTAAAAGTAAAATCTGTTTAAGTAAAAGTGTGCACTGCAATTGTTAGGGAAACAATAAACCATTACAAAGGAGGTGTAAGTAATAAACAATGCGGATAAAATTGAATCATAATAGCTTATTTAGCCTGAAATAAAGTAGAAAAACCGAAAAAAATCAAATGAAACATACACAAACCAGCTAGTAAGGTTTAGAATTTAATCCAGCCATACGAATAATCACATGTAATGCAGATTGTCTAAACCCTCAAATTTAAAGGCACATATCAACTGGATATAAAACAAAATTAAAAATAAACAATATATTCTCTTCAAAAATGCATTTAAAGTTTATACATAAAGTAAATGGATGTCAAAGGTATTAATTGCAAGCACTTATTCAAAGGAAACCTTGAGTCGTTATATCAGGACAGTGTATATTGAGAATAAGCAATATTGCCAGAAAAAAAAGCACTAAATTACATTATCATCAAGGAGTCAATTCTCCATGAGAACACAAAATCCTAAATGTGTACACATCTGCCAAAAGAGTGTCAAACTTCTTGAAGCAAAAATTGATAGAACTGAAAAGACATACAGAACAAACTTAAAATATTAGTAGAATATAGAAAACCTGAATTATGCTATTAAACCACAATGTACTTAAATATATTATATTAATAAAACATTCTATCCAAAACTAGATTCTTTTAAAGTACACTTGTACATTCACACAGATAGTTCATATTAAGAGCCAAGATAAAAAAATAAAAAAGTAAAAAACAAGCAATAATGAAATATACTGTGAATAACTGCCAATGAATGAATCAGACAAAATGTATGTGGACATAGAGATTTGTTTTATTTATTTATTTTTTCCGAGGCAGAGTCTTGCTCCGTCGCCCAGGTTGGAGTGCAATGGTCTGGTATTTGTTCACTGCAAACTCTGCCTCCTGGATTCAAGTGATTCTCATGACTTAGACTCCTGAGTAGCTGGGATTACAGACATGTGCCACTTTAGTTAAAAAGAATGCCAGTATTTCTTCACATCACCAATTGCAATTTGATAAAAAGGAAAGGTTTCTATTCATTTAATATTGTTATTTATGTTGACATAAAAACAATAGCACATGAATTATGTTTTTAAATATACATATATCTAAAGAAATTATATAGGGAATGCAGTAAAAGCAAAAAACATTCTTTTTTCATCTCATTTAAAAATTACATCCCTAAATTAATTACTGTTAATAGAGGGTTGTATATGTATGAATTCTTCCATGAATTAATCTATGCAATATTTGGAAGTGAATGGTTTGACATTCAGTATTACGACTTCTTTTTTTCTACTAATTATATGTATTAGAGAATGTTCTTGGCTACTACACATATAGCTACCTCATCTTACCTTTGAAGAGGTATTTAGTATTCCTTAGGACTAAAATTCCATGTTTATTTTTAAACCACACATCTCTGGATGATGATTACCAGTTTTCTGCTGTTGTCAATACTATACTGGAGAGATTTCACTTTACTTATTTCTGTTCACTTACAAATATTTTTGTTTTAGACATTACTAGAAATGGAATTTCTATGTCAAATATTTATTCAGTTAAAGACTTTAACATATGTGCCAAATTGTCAACTCCCCAAAAATTACCATTATATCTTTTTCCAATAATATATAAATGTCTGTATCCCAGATTCTAGTCAACCTCCAAATTATCAGTTTGAACTATAATGTTAGGGAAGTCTCATGGGCAGGTCAGAGAGGTCAGAGTTGTAGAGAAACTCACAGGTTTGACGTTGCTTGTGCCACTATATTATACTAATTCTCGAAAGAGAGAAAAAGCTTGAACATCAGGACAAGTTAGCAATGTGATGATTTTGAACCATTAGTGATATTAAGCCTGAATTTTGCCTTTTAAATTCATGTATGTTTTTCGTATTTTTCATTGGTGAAGTTGTTTAGAAAATGTGTAAATTATCTCTAGCCAGCTCAATTATGTGAATAAAAAAATCAACAAATTGATTTGCTACTACTGACAAGAATAATATAAATGATCACTCTTCATACATATAAAACGTATATATGAAAATTAGTAGGAAACATTTGTATACATAGTGTAATTAATCTTTGTAATGTTAGTTCACTCATAATGTTATATTGTGTATTGTCCCTTGAAACATTTGTTTTCTTCACATTATGTTAGAGTCTCATTTGCCTTTTGTTTTAAGTAGGGTTAACTACAAATTTAGCTAGAGTTTTTGTGATCAAATGAGATCTCTCAATTATTTCATAAGAATTCATGTTGAAACCCTTGAGCTATACTGAAATTGCTACTTGTGGTGTACAGATATATTGTGTACATAACGACTGTGCACTGAAACTAGTTTTGCTTTTGAGTGGTTGTGGGTGGTAGAGAAATGATGTGCCATCTGCCAGTTTGCTAAGTTTAAAAATGCCATTCAGATTTACTAAAAAGCTCTTTGCCAAAAACTCGCAGTCAAGTAAATGACTTTGAGAAGAAAATCATTAACATTAATTATCAAAAGCATTGTTATGTCTTAACATGAACAGGGAATCCAAATTAGTAGGGAAATGGAAAAGACTCAAAATATGTCTTTCCGAGGATACTTCAAAAAGATGGTGTTGTCGTGGCCCCAGAATTTGTGTGGATACTATCACTTGGTACCATGTCATTGTCACAGTAAACAAATGACACAATCATAATGAAACTGTAAGTGGTCACTGGGAAGGAAGGGTACACCAGAGTATTTGAAAGAATTACCAGTGGGCCCAGTCCGGATGCTACCACTCAGTTATCCTCTAGTAGCACTATCTGTGCATGTTGTTCCCGTTTCATGCCTGGGCATGAGCTCAGCCAGCAATGGCAATCCACCCCCTAGTCATTCAAGGCCTTGGCTGTTGTCATCTGCCCAAAACACCCAGTCATTTCTAGGCTTTCAGGCTCATAAATTGGAGAAAAGAAATATAGATATTTCTCAAAAATAGCCGAAAAGACTGACAGAATAACATATGTGCTGTAGGAAATGTAATTCAGAATGCCTGGGTTTCATTATAGACACACGCCTAGGGAAGAAAATTCAGCAAATCATTTGATACAAGTCCCTTTTATATGAGGAAAACTATAAATACCTGTATACCCCTGATTGTTATCCTGAAGAGTCTAAGGGAAAAACTAATCTATTTCAATTCTGAAATCATTTTCAAAAAAAAGAATAGTTTGAAACGTATCAATTCTATAACAGAAGGTTTACTTATCTAAAGCACAGTCTTACTTCGTTTGCAGAAATTGTTTAGTGGGTTGCATTGAAGAAAAATATGATTTTATTTAGCCTTTTATGCAATTGGTTGATACTGGTCTTCACTGACGTTTACAGTGATGTCACATTTCTCAGACGCTACCAAATAGACCCAAAATGATGAAGAACAGCTAATTTCAGGGCACTTTGCATCTGTGTGTGTCCTAATATTTCTCAGAGTTTCACGAGCTACCTTTAAACACAAAGGTATATATTTAGGGGACTGGCTTTCTTGAATGATAAGGCAGTTATTGTGTGTGTATTGAGGTGGTTCTGCTCACATCACAACTGTGGTAGGCAGGCAGTAGTTCATATAGTACACAGCAAGATCAGGGGAAACCTAGGGCTAAATCATTTGTTGGCAATCTGTTTCTTTGTTTACAGCAGATGGGAGCCGAGTCTGCCCTGAAATTCCCCTAATCAACTTGAGCATTTAGTATAAATTCTATTATATGTATAAGATGGACTGAATTTTCAACAGTTATTTGATTTTATTTGTTTCACTAGTCATGGCAATAAGAAAATGGAGTTCAATGAACATAAGATGCCAAAGTTTCATTTGATTTTGCATACATGCTAAAATATTCTTAATATAAAGTTTTATGCTGTTTTGTTTTGTTTTTAATGTGTGTGTTTGTATGTTCCTGAAACACAGGTTGTCAAAATATATGATGTTCTTACCTAGGTGAAGAGAACCAGAGAGCACAATGGGATTATTTTCTAGCAAAAGCATTTTGCCTTCAACTACCATTCTAGCATACAGAAACCAAGGCTCTAGCTCAAACAAACTCAAACACAACAAAATGAAAATAATGTAAAGTACAAAGTCCAAAATCTCAGCAGATGCTCTTTCATTTCTCATATTCCAATCTTGCTATGATTTACATTTGAATTAAATTTCTAATTTTACAGAGTGACATGAAACTAATTAAATCTTCCCATACCAAAGACTTGTCAATTGTGTTAACACGACAACTTTGTGAAATCGAAAACATGAAGATTTACGAAGGAGTATACAACTGTGATTAACATAAATATGTTTCAGTTTTAATGTAAGAATATCTTTGCCTTTGAAAATATAAGGCAAACAACTGGAACATATTAGAATAACATTTATAAAAATCTAGTACACCATTTTATTAAATTGCAAAAAAAAATTGGTAATTAGCAAGGACACAAGGCGCGGCATGAAAATATAGAGCAATTTGATCACTAAAACTCATGAGAATGATTGTCCATGAGCTCTGATAAGGAACAGCTACAGAGTAAAACCACATCATCACCTGAGAGCTCTAGAAACTATTTCAATAAAATGTCACTAACGTTTATTTAAAGCACATATATTTGTTTGAAGGCGTAACTAAGAGTGCTAGTGATTCTAGGAAGATAGTGAAAGCAGTATAGCACAAATCTCCATGCCTAAAACAGACAGAAGATCCCCATGGATAATATAATCAGCAAGGCCAGGTGATAAGAAAAACTCCCTTGAGACTAACAACATGACCAAGCTGTGACAAATCACCAACCACAAGATGTCTGTATCAGAAACTCTACAGTATTAGCAAAAGAATTGGTTTGGTTTAAAAATCAATTAGGAGTTCCTCTTCCTTCCTACTTGTTTTCAAGCCTTCCCCTCTTCCTTCTTTCATTGTTTTCTTCTTAAAAAAGTAAACCTTTTGTGAACAATTTTTAATTTACAGAAAACCACTGGCTAGGCGACTCATTCCTGTAATTCCAGCACTTTGAGAGGCAGAGGCAGACAGATAAGTTGAGGTCAGGAGTCCAAGACCAGCCTGACCAACATGGTGAAACCCCATCTCTACTAAAAGTACAAAAATGAGCCAGGTGTGGTGGTGGGCACCCATCGTCCCAGCTACTCTAACTTGGAAGGCTGAGGCAGGAGAATTGCTTGAACCCTGGAGGTGGAGGTTGCAGTGAGGTGAGATCACACCACTGCACTTCAGCCTATGTGACAGAACAAGACTCCATCTCAAAAAAAAAAAAAAAAAAAGAAAGAAAGAAACTTTGTGAAAACAGGGCTGAGTTACCATATACCTATACCAAGTTCCTTTACTATTGACATCTTACAGTACTAGACTACAATTGTTACAATTAATGAAACAATATTGAAGCACTGTTTCTAACTTAAAACCAGTTTATTCAGAGTTCCTTAGTTGTTAACCTAATGTCCTTCTGCTGTTCCAGGAACACATCCAGTATACCAAATTTCATTCTTTGTGTCCTCTTAAAATCCCCTGGGCTGTGACAGTTTCTCAGACTTTCCTTGTTTTACCTTGATGACCTTGACAGCTGTGAGAAGTGCTGGTCAGGTATTTTGTAGGATGCCCTTCAACTGGAATTTACATGCTGTTTTTGTTCTTTTTATGATAAGCCTGTAAGATGTGTGTTTGGAAGCAAAGCAGTAGAGATAAAATGCCATTTCATCACATCTTATCAGAAGCGCTATCATAAGTGTTGTTGTTAACTTTGCTCACCGGGCTGAGGTGGTGTCTGTTAGCTTTCTCTGTGATGGCCACGCCTTTTCTTCTTTCCACACTGTAGTCTTTGGAAGGAAGTCACTGTGCACAGCCCACACTTAAAAAGTGGAGAGTTAATGCTCCATGTCCTTGAGAACAGAGTATCTACATAAAGTCATTGGAATTCTTATTTATGAAAGATTTGTCTATCTCCTCCCATTTATTTTTTTTTACTAAATTATGTAATATTTGTCAGTATCGCCTCATGAATACACATTTTATACTTTAGATTACAAACCAATACCAGTCTATTTTGCTGCTGAAATTATTCCTTCTTTTGCCATTGGGAGCTCTCTCGTTGGCTCCTGCATTCCTTTTAATTTTTGAGGACTTCTTTATTGTCTGTCACCACAACATGCTCCAGGCTCATCTTGTGTAATTTTTTTTTTTTTTTTTTTGCCCCAGTGCCAGAATCAAACATTTTTCTCTAGTTCACCTGTTCTCTAGTTCACTAACATGGTCTGTGGAATGTTAAGTTTATAGTTTATTATTACCGGACATTGAAATGTCACCAAATCCTGCAGAGAATATAGATGACAGAGGCCAGGTCAGAAAGGACTGAATACTAGGTAGCAAAGTGGGCCATGACTCAGTGATGGCAACTTGGAGGGAAGCCAACGTGGAGGGAAGCCCACGCAAAGCCTGCACAGAACTGAGTGCCTAGGTGCAATGTTGCATAAGGTCCTGTGTGTGCACCAGCCAGATACTCATCTCCACTGGCACAGCACCAACTCGAGGCACATTAATTAAATATCCCAGAACAAGGATCAATTTGAGAAAGAAGGAGAGATAGAGTGAGCATACAGAATCTTCAAATTTACTGTGTTTAATATATTACAATAATTAAATTTGACAGAGTCTACATGGAAGTGATTAAATTGGAGTTTCTATTATTATTCAGAAGTGAAGATTTGTGATACAAATTAAATCCAGTTATATGAAAATGATGTTACATGTCTGCACATCTGAAGCTGAGGTCTGTGAAAGTCATGTCTCTACCCTCTACTCTGACTTTGATAATAAAATTGCTCAATGTTTGCTTTAAGTTCTGCTGTATAAATTTATTTCGTTTTCAGTGAGCTTGCTTTGCTTCTGCTTGCTTTGCTGAATGCTGACTGGATGTTTTTCCATTTAACCTTAGAAAAGCTATCTCTCCAACTTGAGTGTTCTTTGTGTGTCTATGTGTTACGCAGTAATATTTCTTTGTCACATTGTGGCCAAGAGAAGGACTAAATCACATTATCTCTGACAGAGAAAATCACTTCCTTATTGAGGTTACATCTCAAAATAGATCACTATGGTGCAGCTTGGGCTCCTCCCCTACAGAAAGGAATAGCTATTTAACCACTTGCTACCAATTTTTGTAGCCAACAATATTCTGACTTAGATTGTTGAGCAAACTTTCAATTTCTCTAATTGACTAATATAACTTATTTCCACATTTAAATAGAATTCATGTTTCAGGAGGGGGATTATTTAGATAATCTGCTGATGTTAACTATACAAGTAACTTTCAATGACTTACAAAATTTAAAATAAAACATCTTATATTTATAATTCACAATGTTTAACTTGTTGAAAATATGTAAATGTTTTCATTATTAAAAATTTTCATTTATAAGTATAAATTTTGGAGAACAAAATTTCTCAAAGTGTATAAACAAGTCTATTGGATAGCACAAGTCCATTAAAATCCTAATAGAAAATATTAAAATCTAGAAAACAATTTATAATGCTTTTGCCAGGTTGCAATATTATTCCAAAAAAAGACTATGATAAATCTAAAAAGTGGAGTGAAACTTTATGTATTAGTCCATTCTCATGCTGCTATAAAAAACTCTCCAAGACTGGGCAATTTAAAAGGAAAAACTATTTAATGCACTCACAGTTAAACAGGGCTTGGGGGCCTCAGGAAACTTAAGATCATGGTGGAAGGTGAAACAAATACCTCCTTCTTCACAGCGTGGCAGGAAAGAGAAGTGCTGAGCAAAGGAAGAAAAGCTTCTTGTAAAATTATCAGATCTCATGAGAACTCACTTACTATCGTGAGAACAGCATGGGGGTGAACACTGCATAGTTCAATTACCTCCCACTGGGTCCATCTCATGACATGTGAGGGTTGTGGGAACTACAATTCAAGATGAGATTTGGGTGGGGACATAGCCAAACCATATCACTTTATGTATCATTTCAAAATTTTTATAAAATAATAGTAAACCCTATACAAATAAACTATAGTGTGTGATTCTCACTTAAACTTTAAAAGGAGTCTTTATTGGTTTTATTACTATAAATTGAGCCCAAATATCTTTATGTATTTATTTGGCATTTATGGCAATATATCTTGTAATTTTTTGATAATATACTAGTCTTTTACTCATGCTTCCAGTCTGTGGCCTCTTCTGTAATTAAAGTGACCCTGGCCTCATGAAATGCCTATCACAAAGCATACACTGGTCTTTGTTTGCCTATGTGCTATAAAGCATGGGATATTTCTTTCCAAGACAATATAGTGAAGACCAGCCTTCAATATTATTTCTAACTAAAGTTGAGATGAAATCTAAAATGTGGATTAAAGTACTTTTAACAAATGTTTAATGATGATAGAGAATAAAGTACAATATGAAGATAATTTAAAATTACCACAGAAGCTTATATATTTCTAGGGTTCCTTTTAAGGGCACTTTGCTTTTTGATCCCACTCTGCATTTAAAAAGCAGAGAGAGTTTGGCACTCATGTAGGTTACCATAATTAGAAATGATCTGAGTGTATTAGTTCATTCTCACTTTGCTGTAAAGAACAACCTAAGACTTGATAATTGAAAAAGTGAAGAGGTTTCATTGACTTACAGTTATGCAGGCTTACAGGAGTAATGGTTGAGGAGGCCTCAGAAAACTTACAATCATGGCAGAAGGGTGAAGGAGAAGCAACCACATCTTCACATGGTAGTAGGAGAGAAAGAATGAAGAGGGAGGTAATACACACTTTTCAAACAAGCAGATCCCATAAGGGCTCTATCACAAAACAGTACTAGGGAGTTGGTGCTAAACCATTAGAAACCACCCCCATGATTCAATAACCTCCCACCAGGCCTCCATTCTAACACTGGGAATTACAGTTAACATGGGATTTGGGTAGGGATGCAGGGCCAAACCATATTATTCTGATCATGTATTTTCCCAAATCTCATCTTCTTCTCATATTTCAAAATCCAATCATGCCTTTCCAACAGTCTACAGAAGTCTTAACTCATTCCAACCTTAACTCAAAAGTCGAAGTACAAAATCTCATCTGAGACAAGGCAAGTTCCTTCTACTTATGAGGCTGTAAAATTAAAAACAAGTTCATTGCTTCCAGGATACAATGAGGGTACAGGCATTGGGTAAATGCTCCCACTCCAATAGAAAAATTGGGCAAAACAAAGGAGCTGCCGGACCCATCCACTCTGAAACTCAACAGAGTGGTCGTTCAATCTTAAAGCTCCAAAACAACCTCCTTAGTCTTCATATTTCACATTCAGGTCACCCCGACACAAGAGGTGGACTGCCAAGGCCTTGGGCAACTCCTCCCTTGTGGCTTTACAGGGTTCAACTCCCACAGCTGCTTTTACAGGCTGGCATTAAATGTCTTTGGCTTTTCCAGGTGCAAGCTGTCCGCGGATCTACCATTCTGGGGTCTGGAGGACAGTAGTCCTCTTCTCACAGTTCAACTAGGCAATGCTCCAGTGAGGACTCTTTGTGGGGGGCTACCCCACATTTTCCATCTAGACTGCCCTAGCAGATTTTCTCCATTAGGGCTCTGCCCCTGCAGTAGACTTCTGCCTGGACATCCAGGTGGTTTCACACGTCCTCTGAAATCTAGGGGGAGGCTCCCAATCTTCAACTCTTGCTCTCTGCATACCTGCAGACTCTTCACCACATCAAAGATGCCAAGGCTTCAGGTTTGCACCCTCCGATGCAGTGGCCTGGACTGTACCTTGACCCTTTTTAGCCTCACCATGTCAAAGATGCCAAGGCTTGAGGCTTGCACCTTCTGAAGCAATGACCTGGGCTGTATATTGATGCCTGTTATCCACACCTGAAGCTGGTGCAGCTAGAATGCAGGGCACCATGGCCTGAAGCTGAATAGAGCATTGGGACCCTGGGCCTGACCCACAAAACCATGTTTTCTTTTTGTGCCTCTTGGCCTGTGGTGAGAGGAATTGCCCTGAAGGTCTTTGAAATGCCTTGGAGGCATTTTCTCCATAGTCTCGTTTATTAACATTCCATTCCTCTTTACTTATGCAAACTTCTGCAGCTATCTTGTATTTCTCCCCAGAAATATGGGTTTTTCTTTTCTACCACATGGCCAGGCTGCAAATTTACCAGACTTTTATGCCTTGCTTTCATTTTAAATATAAATTTGAGTTTTAGATAATCTTTTTGTTCATGCATATTAGTGTATTCCATCAGAAGCAGCCATGCTATATCTTGAATGCTTTGCTGCTTAGAGATTTCTTTTGCCAAATACTCTAAACTGTCTTCCTCCAGTTCAAAGTTTAGCAGATCCCCAGAGCAGGGGCACAACGTCAGCAGCGTCTTTGCTAAAGCATAGCCAGAGTGACCTTAAGTTTCTCATTTTCACATGAGACTTCTTCAGCCTGGACCTTATCACTATCAGCATTTTGGCCCCAACCATTCAATGAGTCTCTAGAAAGTTCCAAACATACTCTCATCCTCCTGTTTTCTTAGCCCTCCAAAATCACCCAACTTCTGCCCATTACTCACTTCCAAAGTTGCTTCCCCATTTTTAGAGCATCTTTATAACAATGCTCTATTTCTCTGATTGCAATTTTCTTTATTAGATTCTTCTTACATTATTATGAAAAACTACCTGAGTCTGGGTAATTTATAAAGAAGAGAGGTTTAAATTACTCACAGCTCTGAAAACTGTACAGGGGCTTGGCTGGGGAGGCCTCAGGAAACTTACAATTATGGTGCAAAGGCAACGAAGAAACAAGCATATCTTCACATGGTGTCAGGAGAGACAGAGAATTACTGGGAGATGGGGAGCCATTAAGGCATCTCTTTAATACTGAGCCAAAATAATTTCAGGACCTAGGTAAAAGAAAGAGACTTTCTGTCTACTAGTCTCAGGATTAATGGTACCCTTTACGGCTGAGCATGTGACCATCCATACTTTGACAGGAAAACTGACAAATACTGAATGTATTTTAATACACCCATAAAGTACTAACAATATGGTTCTATTATAGATTTATATGAAAACATTTTGTAAAAGTTGAGTAATGAATCCTAAACATTATGAAATTTTAGTATCAGAGTCTCAGTCTATTTGGGTCTGCACAAAGCTCAGGCCAGTTTCTTTTACATTTCTTCTCAAAAAAAAAATTATCAATCTATCTCCTGTAGTCAGGTTCTTATAACATGGTATTATATCTGATATTTACTTTAAACATAATGAAAAGCCAAAGTAAATATGAGAAACTAATGTAATCAATAATATTTAAATTTAGACTACATTGTCTTCATATAATATGCCCTCCATCTCTGAAAATTTATTCTCATCTTTTTTCTGAATAATGATGACCATCCTGCCAAAAACAAAACTCTATCAATAAGTAATAAAACTATCTGTAAAATTTCCCCAAATACAGAACTGTACTTTTAGCATGATGACTACTAGACTATCTATGGAACTTAGCTTAATCTAATAATGCATTGGAAGACAAACTGTCAAACAGTTTAATAATTTACTGAGTTGGCCTTTGGATATGGTAAGTGATAGTAGAGTTGACATTCCCTGAGGGCTTTTTTTACAAACAGCAGTATTTTTTGATAGTAGGGATCATTGCTCTCCCTGGAATTCTACTGTAACATTCTCTTAACCTCCTTAGGCAAACATACCGTACTTGGTTACTACACATTTCAATTTTTTTTTTTTTTACTTTTCTTAATTACTCTTTTGAAAGGTATACTGAATCATGTTAGCATCTGTTAATTTTCAGGTAAAAGTATAGTGAAGCACAAAGAAGTATCTGTATTTTGTAATTAAAACTTTGCCTCAGTCACTTACCATTTACTCATGATTTGCCAAACTGCTACATTTGAAAAATCACCTTTTTTCATTGTGTACAACATTTGATTTTTATCACATTTTCTTTCAAAATCCTAGAAAAGACTTCACAATATTCAAAAGAATATTGTGAAAAGCTGGAAAAGTCTTAATTTTGTCATTGTTGTTATTTTTAGATTGGCAATTAGAAGTGAAAGAAACAACTTCATTTTCATTTGGTTTTAAAAAATTATGAAAACAGGATGGAAAATCTATTTTATGTTTTTAAAACCTAAAATTCTTTGAGAGACAAAGTTTCTCCCTGTGCCTTCCTACTAAATGTATATGATTTCTATTATTTTAAATATATTTTTAAAGGCACCATCTGGCTATGTTGCCCAGACTGGAGTGCAGTGACTATTCACAGGCAAGATTATAACACACTACAGCTTTGAACACCTGGGCTCAATGATGTTGCTGCCTTTGCCTCCTGAGTACCTGGAACTACAGGTGCATACCACAGCACTCAGCTTAATTCATATTTTTATTGCTGTGACAAAAATACAAGTACTCTTACCTTCCTTCCTCAAAATGTAAGCAAATATGATTATACCCACCACCACTTCCCAGCCTATACTCACAAATGTAACACTTTCATAACAGAATGAATCTTTTGTTTTTTCTTGTTTTGCCTGTACTTTTTTTTTTAACCCAGCTTGTTTCAATTTTTACAGCAAATATCTTTAGAGCCAGGGAAAATAATAAAAACAAAAACAACTTTGGGCTATGTCCCCATTGATTGACTTAAGGAAACATGAAGATGAGACATTTTTTTTATTGTTTAACATCTAGAGATTTACATTGTAATCAGTTAAAAATCTACCTAAATTATAATATTTTCTTTTTCTTACTTTAATATATCGTTTAAAGCTCTAAGAAATATTCACTCTGTTTTTATACTTCATGGAAATTTACAACTGTCTATAGGACTCTTTCCTTATATTTCTCAAACCCTTGAATCCCAGAATTTCCATAATAAATTTACCGTCTTCACTTCCACAGCCTTGGAAGCCTTTCCCTGAGTGTTCTTTATTACCTTTACATGATACTATTCACCAAATCACTGAAGTGCTCTCTGGATACCTTACTTCATTAATCCCATCAGTTGCAATATCTGACTTTCTCCACTTCAAATAATCTCTACATTGGATTTCAACCATTTCTTATCAGGACTACAATAGTTAACTTTTTTCTATTACTCCATTTTTTAAACTAAATACCACTTAAGTGAAATAGTTTGTCATTTTTTCCTTTTTTGAATTCATCACCTCCTATTTTTCCTTCAATATAAATTTGATCATGTAACCAGTACTTGAATAGCTTGGATGGATTTCACTAAATACAGGCTAAATCTAAACCCTTTTCCATAGGGTTAAGACTTTCTTTTTAACTCATTTTACTTTTCTGGTTTCATCCCTGACACCAGCTCCTCAATGTCACTTAGTATCACAATGATCCAAAAGTATGATTTATATTCACTAATTTAGCTCTTTGTTTTGGGGACATCCTTGGACAAAGATTAGTTAGACAACCTTTTGTTTGTTGGGTTTGATAAAACTATATTTTTCAATAAGTCATTGAATGATATTCATAGCTCCAAAGAGCCTATATGTATAAGTATGTTTAAAGCAGATTTTCTTTTATTTTATTCCCAAATTAATATTAAGAATATCTTGAAATCATCATGATATTCTCGGCTTCTTCCTTAATTTTTATTTAAAAGTTTAAG
Source organism: Callimico goeldii (assembly GCA_963573925.1). Taxonomy (NCBI): domain Eukaryota; kingdom Metazoa; phylum Chordata; class Mammalia; order Primates; family Cebidae; genus Callimico; species Callimico goeldii. The sequence goes on along the minus strand of CAUYOR010059208.1, from coordinate 5,189 downwards.
AAGTAAAATTATCCTACCTTTCTCAGGCAAGGTGAACCAGAATAATTTTGGGGTTCTTTTGAGAAAATGACTTTAATCTTCTTTCATGTCAAAAATGTTGAATAAGAGATACATTCAGCTACAATGTTCTCTGTTTGACCTGGATCCCTGAGAAATGTATGTCCTCTAATCTAATAAGAGAAATATTGCAGTTCATTCCATTGTAATAAATGATGTGGCAAATTTTAAAACTTCCTTAAAAACTCATATTTTACCTTTCTCACTACTTTTTCAAAATTATGTAAAATTTACCTAGGAAATTAAACCATTAAACCTTGTGGTACTTTATTTTCCTAATGTTAATATATCAAATTCATCACTACAAAGGGAGATTTACTACATGAAAAAAAAATTTCAGGAATCTGAGATATTTCTAGAGCTTTTAGGAACACAGTGGTTGTAGGCAGAGTTTTACCTTCCATAATTTTCAACCTGTTGTATTATGCCTGTGAATGTGTTATAATATATGGCAAGAGGAATTTTGCCGATGTAATTAAGGCTTCAAATCCATTCATTTGAAATAGAGAAATTATTCAGAATTATCTAGGTAAACCCAATGTAATTACTTGAGATACTAAAGAGGGAACGTTGCTTTTTCATAATTGGGGAGAGAAGAGGAGGCAAAAGAGATTCCAAGCTTAAGAAGGAATTAACTTGACATTGCTGGCAGGCAGCCCCATAGAAAGCATGCAAAGGAATGAGGTCAGCATCCAGAAGCAATGCCTGGCCTTAGGTTATAAACAGCAAAAGCAAAACAAAAGCAAAAACAGGGACTTCGACCTTGAAGCCACACCACACTAAATTTGGTCAAAGACCTGAATAATCATGGAGTAGATTTTTCCCCAGGACCTCAGGTAAGGAACAAAGCCCAGCTGACACTGATTTCAGCTTTGCCAGCCCCTAAGCAGAGGATGCAGTTGAGAACACCAGGACTTTTGACCGACAAAAGCTGCTGAGACTTGATATATTTGTGCTGTTATTTGTGTTGTTTTAATCTGTTAAGCATTTGGTAATTTGTCAGGGCAGCAGGAGAAAATTAACACAACATAGCTGCTCATACCTTGGATTCTTCTTTCGCACAATATCCACCTGCTAAAACACTATTTTTTTTAAAGGTCCACCTCAACTGCCGCAACTGATCTTCCCATTCTGATGAATTATTGTTGCAACATTGTCAGTCCTGTGTATTTGTATGACAAACATGTGCATTCTTGTCTCTCTAAGTTATGATAGAAGTCCTGGCTCTGTAATCACCTATTTCTTTCTTTTATAGTTGTATTCCCTTTTCTAACCAGCACAGTGTGTGGCACATCACTGACTTCCCGAAAATATAAAGTGTGAACTGAAATAACTTTGTATATTTATCCCTTCTGTCCTTTTTCTTCCAAATATTCCAGACATCTCCTTTTATTTCATTCACTAATATTTATTGAGGACTTATTCTGTCCCACACTATGTGCAAAATGTGAAGCTAGTGACTAGCACAAGTAATTCTTTGCCCTAGTTAGGATTCTAGTAAGTTCCTCCTGGTGAGAGCATACCGTTACTAAATGAATGAAAATGATAATTTTGGACAGTGATGATCAACTGGATGGAGTGATTAAATTTAAGGTGGCAGTCTTTGATTACAAATAAGAATACGCTTAGGAGATGATCTTGATGCTGATGACCTTGATGGTGAGACAAGATTTTATGAAGCTGGGCATGTGGAGATCTGAGCTGAAAGTTATCCAGGCTCAGGGAATAGTAAGTGTCAGATGAAGTTGCAAATAAGCTCGGAATGTTCAAGGAAGAGAAAGATTTTCTGAGTATTATGCAGGCCTTGTGCCAGAAAGAAGATATGCCAGCCTTTCTCAGTGACTTTAAAGGGAGCAATTGTATCTCCTTTATCTCTGTGCCAACTAGGAATAGCATAAGGATCAGGACATAGATTTATGCAATATCTGCATTTTAAAAATAATCTAATTGGACTCTAAATTGAGCCAATGTAGGTGAAATATCGTATTATATCTGTTTGATTTTACTGTATCCTCATCAGAGTTTTGTAATATGAACACATAGTCCACATGATTTTTTAACATAAAGTTTCCGTTGCCTTTTTTTCTTTTAGTTAGAGAAAAAAATAATTAGTAAATTCTAACCAATATATTATCTCTAAAGTTGTCTTAGAATTATATTTTTCATAAGTATGCCTTTATATATTATGAAAATGTGTTTGAATGTGTTACAGTAGAATAATTAAAAAGAAATAATCTAATATCTGACACTAAATAGTTTTGTTTTAATCATGGATTTCAGTTTCTTCATCTACAAGTCAAGGGAGTTAAAGAAAGTACTCTCTGATCTTTTCTTAGCTCTAAAAATGTGTTGTTTTTTTTTACCACATTATAGCAATGTCATGTTTTAAACTTTATCCATATATACACATAATAACATAAAATGCTATATTCATCAAAGGATCTTTTATTAAAAAGGGTTTTATTGGAATGTTTTTAAAGGATTTGAGATCACAGATTTCAACTATTGCATCCATGGTGAGAATTTTAACCTTTTTGAGTTATCTGTGTATTCAAAAGCTATGGGTCTATAAATGCCTGACCAAAAATTTAAAAAAAAAGGATGATTTCAGAAACTTACTTGTAGCCCATGTTGACTATTCACCATTACAATAGTTCTATCAAAAAATTATCATTTTATTTGCATGGTCTTGAAGGATCCAATCATACGAAATTAAAGTAATAATATACACTTTAGGATATTCATATATTTTCATCTCTTACCTAAGTAGGACTTTTCAATAATTTATTTATATATTCTGCCCTAATATTTCCTTTTACTGTAAAGCATAAGACTTTTAACTTTTGTGGCAGAAACCTCCAGGGAACAGGAATAAATGTTTCAAAAACTTAAATTAAGGAGATAATTTCATACCCTGATTTGGTGGCTGTCACATTTTCCTCTTAGAAATAGATCATGAGACTTTTCATAAAATAATATTTCTAGATTCTTGCTCTCCATTATCATTTGGTCCTCTCTCTTGTTTGAAATTCTCAGAATAGTTAAAAGAGCAAAAATGCCTGCAGTCTAATCCTTACTGTGTTACATTTGCTATATTTCTGTCACTGTTGAAACCTTTGTATAAACTTCAAATTTCACCTCTGCAGTTTCCGGTGGGTTGAGATGGTACAGTCTGTGTACCACATGCTGAAATGCCTAGGCTTCACGTGGCATATCTGTTAACTGGGGAAACATGGCAATTCACCCTTAGCCTGGACTCACACCTTCTATTTTATTCCTCAGACACATATTGTCTAAGCATAAAAAACTGCTCCAAACAAATTATTAAATAAAAATGTGTACCAGGTTTCTACAGCTAAATGGTAAGCTCTCCTTTTTTCCTTTTTGATGTTCTTTCTCTCTTTCTTTCCTTTCTCTTTCCTTTTTTCTCACTTATACAAAACATAAGGATAGCATTTTTTAATTTTTAACTGAATTTTCCTGAAAATCATCAACTACTAATATTTAGTTTCCCATGTCCTATGTCCTCTCAGAAAAGTTATGGTAATGCCATAGTTTCATTCTCACTGTGAAAAAAGGGTTGCATGCCATATTTTATTTTAAAATACTACTTTTTAAAGTGTTCACAATGGATTGAGACTGATAATCCATGGCCATTAAATCACAAATTTTCAGCTCCCAGAAACTCTACCACACAGTGAAAACTGGCAGTCAAGCATAATAACAGGGTCATCATTGCTATATGCCCATCATTTTTTGCAGTATAAAATGTAGGCTATCCCTTTACCTTAAACTAGGCCTGAAGCTTAGTTAATCCTTTACTGATAAAGGTATACTCTAATCCCAAAGTGGAGTAAGTGATTTCGGTAATATATTTTATAATCACAAATTCATTTAAAAATAAGTTTAAAAAGACAGAAATTAAATCACACTGGTTGTGCACTTAACAATTATTTTATCATGTAATTTAATTAGTTGTGTCTTGGTTAAGAGCAAAGAATGCAGAACCAGTCCTTGGTGTTAAAATCCCAGGTCCAGGAACTAAGTGTTTATATTATTCTATGATTTAGTAAACTTCTCATTGTCTCAATTTGTGGTTTTCTTTTCTTCTTTTTTTTTGGGGGGGGGTAAATAGGGTTTATAATTTTATATATATGTATATATATATATTTATACATACACATATAATGAGAAGTGATCAGAATATATATATATTCTTATTGACACCGGGCAGATAAGATCAACAGCAGTTCAGCAGTTTAGAGGTCACATTTATTCACAGCTGGGGGAAGGAGGACACTGCTCCTTTCAGGAGCACTTGGGGGTTGCACTTGAGAATAGAGTAAGCAGGCAGGGGTTATGTGACTCAGACTTCGTAGTAACGAGAGGTAAGGTGGCTCCTGTTCACCTCTTGTTTATTTGAATAATTGTGTGTGTTGGCTGAAAGTGAAGCCCACAGGTTGTCCAATTGATAGAGAAATTATCCGAGTAGAGAGTATATGTTAGAAATTTTGGTGTGCAAAGCATGATTAGTGATCAGTGTTTGCAGAAGGACGAGGGAGAAAGCAAGATTAGGCAGTGAGAGAAATCAGACTATGTATGCTATGAGACCAAAGAAGTCTTGACCAATTCCTCCCAGGCCCATCACACAGTCTTCAGAATTCCCCCATCCTGAACCAACATAAGGCTGAGCTACACATCTGCTATAATGAGTCTTTGGATATGGGTTACCCTAGGAAGGAGGTACTCTTGTTCAAGTCAGTTGTCTAAGGCTAAGGAATATTTGAAAGCAATTGATAGTAGTCTGCTGACACTTCTAAAACCTGGCCAGCACCTTTCCTTGTGGAATAAACAGAATAGTGTAACTCTGTGTTCATAACAGACAATAGCTTACCCTACTTGGAGCCATGTGACACATATAAGGCCGGCTCCTTTAAGGTTTCACTGGGCTTCTCTTCCTGGGAAGTATGTATAAGAGGAGAATTAAGCCAGGCGCGGTGGCTCAAGCCTGTAATCCCAGCACTTTGGGAGGCTGAGGCGGGTGGATCACGAGGTCAAGAGATCAAGACCATCCTGGTCAACATGGTGAAACCCCGTCTCTACTAAAAATATGAAAAAAATTAGCTGGGCAT
>CAUYOR010059206.1:0-11838 GCA_963573925.1 Callimico goeldii | reverse complement strand
GATACCATCTCATGCCAGTTAGAATGGTGATCATTAAAAAATCTGGAGACAGCAGATGCTGGAGAGGATGTGGAGAAATAGGAACACTTTTACACTGCTGGTGGGAGTGTAAATTAGTTCAACCATTGTGGAAGACAGTGTGGCGATACCTCAAGGACCTAGAAATAGAAATTCCATTTGACCCAGCAATCCCATTACTAGGAATATATCCAAAGGACTATAAATCATTCTACTATAAGGACACATGCACACGAATGTTCATTGCGGCACCGTTTACAATAGCAAAGACCTGGAACCAACCCAAATGCCCATCGATGATAGACTGGACAGGAAAATGTGGCACATATACACCATGGAATATTATGCACGAACTCAATCAAAAACGATGAGTTCGTGTCCTTTGTAGGGACATGGATGAAAGTGGAGACCATCATTCTCAGCAAACTGACACAAGAATAGAAAATGAAATACCACATGTTCTCACTCATAGGCGGGTGATGAACAATGAGAACACATGGACACAGGGAGGGGAATACTACACACTGGGGTCTGTTGGGGGGAATAGGGGAGGGACAGCGTGAGGGTGGGGAGTTGGGGAGAGATAGCATGGGGAGGAATGCCAGATATAGGTGAAGGAGAGGAAGGCAGCAAATCACACTGCCATGTATGTACCTATGCAACTATCTTGCATGTTCTTCACATGTACCCCAAAACCTAAAATGCAATTAAAAAAACAGCATTGTTCGTTAAGGGTAAAAAAAAAAAAAAGAAAAAAGAAAATTTAATACCTAAGAATTTGAGGTAGGAACAGTTTCACCTCAAAACTACCTCCCTGCCACCACCCGCTCCATGGAAAAAAATGTCTTTCATGAAATCAGTACCTAGTGTCAAAAGGGTTGGGGACCATGGACTTAGAAGACAGAAAATTTACTCAGTGAGTTTGTACATCCAGCTGAGATGTCTGGGCTGAATGGTAAAAATGCCAGTTGTGTTTGTCTGTTTCATAATATACAGGCAGAGATGAACTAAAAGATAAGCTGTTCAGTTTTCAAATATTAATATAATCTAGAGAGAAGGGAATCCAAATTTGAACTTGATAGTAGGGAAAATTAAATGCTTTCTCATACCCAGCTTCCCCAGCAAATAAAGATTCTCAAAATAAGAAATGGCCTCAGGGTAAGGACCAAATCTAGGGTTCTGTCCGTAAAAGAAGACCTCAGGGTCAGGTCAAAATCAAACGAGAAATTCAAATGTAAATCCTTTGATAGGACTTCAGAAGGGCTTAATGGGGTACCTTAAGAACTCAGGCTGGGCTGGGCGCAGTGGCTCACGCCTGTAATCCCTGCACTTTGGGAGGCCAAGGCGGGTGGATCACGAGATCAAGAGATCAAGACCTTCCTGGTCAACATGGTGAAACCCCGTCTCTACTAAAGATACAAAAAATTAGCTGGGCATGCTGGCGCGTAGCTGTAATCCCAGCTACTCGGGAGGCTGAGGCAGGAGAATTGCCTGAACCCAGGAGGCGGAGGTTTCGGTGAGCCGAGATCGCGCCATCGCACTCCAGCCTGGGTAACAAGAGCGAAACTCCGTCCCCCCCCCCCAGAAAAAAAGAACTCAGGCCAAAAGACTTCTACTAATCTAAAGGGCATTATATCACAGCACCCCAAAGGAAAATGTGATTTCTCTTGGAGATATTTGAAGGTGTTGTTTTTGTCTGATGAAATAAACACTGATATGACTCATAGAAAAGCAACAGAGTTTATCAATATAATTATATTGATGGAAGCACTAGCAGATTGAACTAAAAGGAACAAGGACAGTTCAGAAAATAACAGGCTTCTGGACAGTTTACCTACAGACAGGCAGTAGGATGAGAAAACCACTTAGGTAAAAAACACATGCCAATTTGATTTTAAAAGGAAGACTGATGCAAAAAGCACAGTACACATGCATGCACACACACACACTCACTCTCTCTCTCTTTCTCACATGCACACACACATACACACATAGACACACATTTTCCAAGGACTAAAATTGAACCTAGATGAAGAAATATTTTTTGACCCTGGAATAAGAAAGTTGATGATACATGCCCTGGGAGATTACAGAATTTCTGCAAACCAGTGGCTGAAATGCATCTTTTTTATTTTTTAAATTACTTTTTGCATGGGCATGTCCATTGCAGTTACTCCACTTCTGTGTCCACTCTGTGTTATACCTTGGCATGTGTGAGATCACTTTGTAAGCCTTTAGATTAAGACCTATACTCATTCGGCTGACCCTCAGGAGAAACAGACAATGAACCTCATCCACATTGGGTCTGATTTAAGAGACAATATCCTAGACCTCAAGCCCAAGCATAAAGTTAAAATGGGGTCATACTTTTTGGCTTTCATGGGGTAAGGTAGGAGTATATTGTTCATCTGGGAAGAATCTGAAACACCGTAAAGCAGATTGTGGTACACTGTCACCTTGGTGGTCTACAATAAATCTTGGCTGCTGATATTCATGCCCTTATTCCTTTTTGTTCAGCAGGACCTGGACTAGAGTGAGACCAGGTAGGTACCTATGGCACAGAATTTAAGTGAGATTCACATACACGGATCCACTTACTCAGAGTTGTGTCCAAGGCACCTTATTTGCCTCACCCTAATCCTGACCCTTCTCTGGAATCTGGTTTCAGCCTGCAATTTGCTTTATCAAATAGAATGTATTGGAAGTGACACTGTGCTAGTTCTGGGTCTAAGACTTACGGATGTCTAGAAGCCACTATTTTGTGCTCTTGGGAATCATGAGTCTCCTAAGAAGTCCAGCCATACTACTGTCGAGACTACAGAGACATAAAAAGTGGATACTTCATGTGGAATGGGAGAAGCTGTGAGACTAGAGGAGCAGATGAAGATGCCCAGCCTTACTGGCATCCCAGCTGAGCCCAGCTCCCAAACAACCTGCCAGCTGAATGCAGTTACGGGAGTGATCACTGGCAATACCAGCTGAGCCCAACTCCCAAACTAGAATCATGGACAAATAAAATGGTTGTTGTTTTAAGCCACTAAATTTTAGTGTGTTTGTTAGGTAGCAATAGACAACCAGAAACTATCCCTGTCTGTTTTGGATGCTCTGATGGTTTAAGCAGCTGATATAAATCATGACAGGAAATAGCAGAGAACAGAGTAACACAAAACACAGCAGCTGAAAGGCTGGAAATATCTGTAAGATTTCCTTGCCGGGTCCTAGAGTTAGGTGGGCTAGAGGTCCGGATACTTAAAAGTAGATGGGGTCAAAGACTAGAAATAGTGTCTTGTCACAAAGTCACTCTTTATCACTGATCGGGTTTGTCCTGGGGGCACTTATCTAATAGTGCTGTATGCATGCAAGTTGGTGTTATCACCACAAAAGAAAAAAAATGACAGGTCAGGGACCTGATTGATTTATCAGCAGAGAGCATTTATGGTGCTTGGCCTCTGCAAACAGACTTGTCAGCAGACAGGCTTAGACCTATCAGAGATTTAGCGCAACAGCTAGGATCCAAATCTCTCTCTATTAAATGTCTCCACACATACATACATGGATATGGTGCTGAAAGCACTAGGACCCCTGAGCCAGTATATGCACAACCTAGGCATCTTGCAATACGTAAGCTTTGGGGACTCACTTCTCCCATGCTGTGATTATATGCCTGGCTCTAGAAGCCTTGTGCAAATTATAGAACCTGGAGAGCCTAAACTGTAAGTGAATGCAAATGAATGTGGCCTCCCAGGAAATAAAAATATAGGCTCATTATTTTGTTTTTCAGTCCAGAAAAGAACACACTTTGAAATGGCAGTTTCTGGCAAGAATAAAATAATATTAATAATAATGATAGCTCTGCCCAAGTCAATTTTCTACAAATGGCAAAATTTGATAGGCACTGGCAAAGTAAGGGAACATCAGCCGATCTTAAGCACAGCGACCTCCAGGGAACTTGCCGTGAATCTATCATCACTGAGCCTTTCACCAGCAGCATTTATTCATCCCATTTATTCCACAAAGTTGGTGGGGGGGGGGGAGCACAACTGTGCCCCTGGTATAGGCACAGAATGCATTGTTAAAGAGTGGGTAATATATAAGGTGATGTAAACATGTTCCGTTTTAAACACATCCAAATTGGCCAATTTCCTTGATCTTTAAAAATATTTTCAAAGCACCATGGTGATGGAACATTTTGTTATCTTTAAAATGCACAGACCAGATTCATCTTGGAGATGGCTATGCTAATAGAATATTTTATGGATGCCATTTCTGCAGGCTACTGGTACTAGGAGAACTTAACAAATGGTGCCAGGAATGTTTGCTGGGTTTGCTCAGCTATACAGGTTGATTTCCTGGGCTCCTTGCTATAGGAGATTCCAGTTCAGAGGTGATCCTGCTGAGCTGAGGTCTCTTATGAGGTCTCTATTCCTTTAAATCTTTGTTCAAAGCTAACCTCTTTCAATTAGGCCCACCCAGACACCCTATGAATACTCAAACCTGCTTCAGAACTTCTGGTATTATTGATCCTCCTATTTCTACTGTATTAAAAAGTCAATGCATTATTTTATTTTTTGTTAACTACTAATGGAATGCGAGCTCTATAAGGAGGGAGGTTTTAGTCTTTTATTTCACTGATGTCTCTAACACAGTGACTGAAGCTCAATAAACATGTGAAATAAATAAAGAAATGGGTGCATCGCATCTTTGATAAGGCACTTATTTTTCTGATATAAAAATCTTATCTCCTGAATGGGAATGATTATTTTTATTTCCTGGACCTGCTAGCTGCATAATCAAAAGTGGTTCAGGGTAAGTCTAGTTCATGCTGGGTGAGACCCAGGGAGGTGTGCTTCGTATATACAGGCATACCTTTTGAGGTATTGTGAGTTTGGTTCCAGACCACCTCAATGAAGTGAATCTGGTAATGAAGCAAATTGCAGAAATTTTTTGGTTTCCCAGTACATATGAATGTAGCCCATTAAGTATATAATAGCCTTATGCCAAAAACATGTACACTTCTTATTTAAAAAATACTTCATTGCTAAATAGTGCTAAAGATTATCTAAGCCTTCAGCAAGTTGTCATCTTTTTGCTGGTGGAGGGAGAGAGAAGGGGAAATGGCTGGTTGGTGGAATAGTCAGAACATTAATTGATTAAGTCTGCCATGGGCATGACTGATGGTGCCCCAAACCATAATAACAGCAAAGATAACTGATCACAGACCACCATTACAGTTACAATAGTAATAATAGATTTGAAATATTGCAAGAATTATCAAAATGTGACACAGAGACAGGAAGTGAGCTCAAGCTGTTGGAAAAATGGTGCCGATAGAATTGCTTGATGCAGGGTTGCTGCAAGCCTTCGTTGGTAAAAATAAAAAAGCACTATCCGTGAAGAACAATAAAGTGAGGCACAATAAAGTGGTAGATGTTTTTAATCCCAATGAATAGCTAAATATATAGTGTTACTCATATCAGATTTCAGTTTCTTGATTTTCAACATGGAAATTTTCTCCATAGCTGTTCCAAATGTTCGTCTGCATGTGTACCGACATAATAGGTTTGAACTAATAGAACTCATTCACACATGCGTTAAATATATGTTTATTAAGAATCTACTTTACATTAGACAGTGGGTTCAGTCTGTAGATGCAGAAATAAATCATTCGTCATTATGTGTCCTTAAGGAGCTCACAAGGTGGTACCAGGCAAAGACCTGTGCAAATATACACAGCAATGATGGAATGCAACTTGTGCTACAAAGGAGGCCAGGAGCAGAATGCTGAAGGAGCAAAGAGAAAGAAGCCACATGTTCCGCTTGCTGCAGAACAGATGAAAAATGAACTTTTTCTGGGAGGATGAGCGGATATTTGCCAGGTAGTTGGTGTGATGATGAAAGGCCAGAGAAAAAGCATTCTGGGCAGAGTAGGCCCCATGGGAAAGGAAATGAGGTGGTCAAGAGACACTGAGCACTTTGAGTGGAACACGATGTTTTATCAACTATTGAATAGCTTGACAAAGCTTAGTTCTTGGGAAAGGTCTCTCTGAATCTCTGGTCAAAGAAACAACATACCTTCTCAGACTCCAAGACAACTCACGTAACTATGCAGGCATTTTCTCCAGAAGCACTTGCTTAGATGTGGTTATGTTGGAGCCAAAATGTAACATGTTTGCCCAGGTAGCTCCAGGTTTTCAGGCTCATAGATGTTGTATGAAATAGGTGTAATAAGGTGTCTACAAATAGTGACAATGAGTGACATCTTCTAGAACCAGCTCTTTGGCAAGCTTCCTGTATATGTGTATGTGTGTGTATGTATAGAAATATATACTAATGATGTAAACACACACACTCACACACACACACACACACACACACACACACACACACACTTGGGAAGGTTAAAGTTAGTTTTTGTCCTATAAGAAGGTTGAGAGTGGTTGTTAGAGCAATGATACAAAAGATGATCTAGCTGTAACACGTGTTACCACAAGTCTCCACAGGGCTCTCTGATTTGCCCTGCCTGGCTAGCAGATGAAACCTACCTCTCTTGTATCTCCAAATGCATCTTCTCCTTGGGCCTTGGACATGCCCAGGAGTTTGCAATGGCTATTTCTTCTATCAGAAATGTTCTTTACCCTAATGTCCTTTAAGTCGTTGCTCCTTTAAGTCATTGCTCAAATGTCACCTTCTCTTTGTGGTATACCTTGACTGTTTTATTTAAAATAGAAATTATTTTCCTACACCATTATCCCATGGCTGCCTCCCTTGGGTTATGATGCTCCCAGTTGTCTTTTCTGTTCCCTATTTTTTTTCTCTTTTTCACAGCAGTGGTTCTCAAATTATGTGTTTACATGGTTGCTTCAGGACCTGCCAAAGGGGAAGAGGTGGAGAGATTGAACAGATAAAGTCTAGATCCCCAGCATTTATTTTAATTTAGCCCTTCTTTATATTATTTGACTTAATGGAATATATCATGTAAAGTGTTCTGAGCCTTGAAAAAGTTAGAAAATGACTGTTATAGATGAAAGTACACAGAACTAAATTCAGAAAACTTAGATTCCAATCCTACATCTTTTATAGACAAACTATGTGTGAACTTACGAATGTCATGCTCTGACGTTACCTGTAAGATGATGGACAAAATAATGGTCTCTTGGTTCTTTTTGAATGGAGTTTTTCTGTGATTCTGAATAGTTAAGCATACTCCCTGCTGCTGCAGAACAAAGACACCAAGGCTCCTGAAAATGGTAATAAATATAAGAGCAAGAATTGACATTATCTAGGTATGAGGAGATGCATTCATAAATAATAAAAGGAATGTTCACATATGGGCCAAGTGCCTAAATATAAGTACAAATACAAAGACAGTGGTGGGAAATAGAGTGGAACCTGCCAAAAGGTGAGAGGAAAGGTCAGTTGTGACTAGTTGGAAACAAACAGAAGACAATATAAGATTTTTGGCAATCCAGAGAAAAGAATTGAGGGCCTGGCTTTTCACATATTAATCTGCTGGAGGCTAAAGTCATGCTGTATGGCCGAAGCCATCCCTGTTTTGAGACTCATCTCACAGATAAATCCTCTTACACTAGTAAGACCTTAAGAAATTTGAACTATTTTTGCTTTTATGCTTTTCATATCAAAAAACAATTGCAGCTTCTCTTTAGAATGTCCAGTTTCAAAGGAAATTGGATATCATCTGACACATCCTAGGATCCCTGCTAGCAGCTGTCAGGGACATCCTATTTTGAGTCTTGAGCACATCATGATGAACATGAGCCTTCTCTTACTGAAAGGACAAAAGAGAAATCAATAGAGAGTAACTTGAAACACTACAGACTTTCCCTGTATCTGTGATATGTTCAAAAATTCCTATCAGCCTCTGCTAAGTTTCATTTCCCCCTTTTGATTATTTACTTATTTTGAAGGACTAAAGAACAGAACTCTTGTCAGAACTAATTCATCCTTATGATACCACATTATTAATTCCAGCTTAAATGGCTTGATATTTGAAAAGTTAATTGAATTATGGTTTACTTTTGCAGTAAGGAGCACAAAAAGATTTTTTAAACAAATGAAGCCTTATGGGATCTTATTCAGAGTGTGGTCTCTAAATTCAGAAGCTGTTGAAAAATCCTCAATTTTCTCCTGAGTATTTTGATTTTGACACTAATATCAAAAGGTGGATATCTCCCTTCTCAGATTATATTATACTAGAAATAACTCTGACAATGCAGGGTATGACTTTGACTAATAAACATCATAACAATAGCTAAGTAAGAGGAATGTGGCGTAATATTGACAAATGAGAAGACAGCTATATTACCGAGGATGAGACTGATGTAACTCTATAATAAAAAGCGAGTAATAATAAAATGCTTACAAAATATAGACTCATTTTTAAATTGAAAAGAAGATAAAAACAGTACACTAAATAATTCCAGAAACAAAGACAAAGTAACATGTCTAGTTACAGTCTTAGATATTAATGCCAATTAGTATAATAAACGTGTGAAAACTTAAGGAAGGTAGAACGTGTTTTTAAAAGCATCCTCATGTCAAGTATGATAATTATTCAACTATAAAAAAGAAGATAAGTTTTTCAAATACAAACTGTGTCCTCCCCTGCAAAGATGATTTGATGATACTATGTATGATTAATCACAAAGATAACACTGGAAATTAATATATTAGAAAATAGAAAAAATGATAAATTTATGCAATAACTAGTTTTTTTAGTAAACTCTAAAAATAGTGAAAGTTTTTGAAGGTAATCAAGCAAAATTCAGAAAACCAAAAATACAAAAATCCATACATAAACAAGAGGGCACAAATATGCGAGAGATTTAAAAGAATATTCCTATACATTTCTACAAATATCATTGGAAAAACTATATGAAATGGGTTGTTTTCTATACTCTGTCTTAAAATAGAAGAGGTAATTTAATAAATGTGTTAAATGGGGAAAGGAATTGAGCATGTTTTTAAGGACTCCCCTAAAGCTGTGGGGCCAGAGAGCTTTAAATTTTATAAAATCAATAAGAAACAGGTAATACTCATGCTTTCTACATTTTTCTGCACTGTGGAAAGCAGGAAATTTCTTCTCAATTAAATTTATAAATCTAGTATAATTTTCATAATAAATCACAAAGATAGCTCAAGAAAATCGACTCATTTTTCAAGAATAGAAATGAATAAACCAGCATGTTAAAATAAGAACATACAATTGCATAAAGTATACAGAGGAAAGTGAGGCTATTTCAACAGAAGGACATACTAATATAATTAGTCACTTTAATAAGCAAAGAAGAGGGCGCCGTGGATCACGCCTATAATCCCAGCGCTTTGGGAGGCCGAGGTGGGTGGATCACGAGGTCAAGAGATTGAGACCATCCTGGTCAATAAGGTGAAACCCCATCTCTAGTAAAAATACAAAAATTAGCTGGGCATGGTGGTGTGCACCTGTAGTCCCAGCTACTTGGGAGGCTGAGGAAGGAGAATTGCCTGAACCCAGGAGGCGGAGGTTGCAGTGAGCCGAGATCATGCCATTGCACCCCAGCCTGGGTAACAAACAGCAAAAGTCCGTCTCAAAATAATAATAATAATAATGAAGACAAAATATTAATAGACATTAAACATACTTTCAAAAAATTTTATAGCAATTTTTTACATTTAAGAACATAAAATATAAGCTTTGAGGAAACTGTCAAGTGAAGTATACTAACTTTACATGATGATTTCAAAACCATTAGCTGATGGCAATATGATTACATTCTAGAATAAATATATATGCTATGACATAATATAAAATGTTACATATTATCTATATAAGTTTTATTAAACATTATGATACTATATTTAAATTTTTTCTGGTAGTTACAACCAATAAAATAAAAAAAAGAATAAAAATAGCACTAATTAAAAGAGAAAATATTTTAAAAGATAATTCTTCACAGATAATTGCAATTGTACCTAAAGAAAAAGGAAAAAACTGAAAGAAAATCTATTATAAATAGTGATAATTTTATAATTGGGTTACATACATAGTAAATATGTAAAAATAAATAGATTTTCTTCATAACAATAACAAGTTAGATCATTTGGCACTTAAAACCAGTAGCATGAATGTGCATAAACACACACACACACACCCATTAGAAGTCACCAAACCACCTGAACCTGAAAGTAAATAAATTATTCATGTAACAGAAAAGAACATTAAATAAAATTTTAGATAAATTATTCATGTAACAGAAAAGAACTTTAAATAAAATTTTAGGATCAAAAAGCTAATTATTTAAAAATCTGATTTAATATTATGTAATAAAAAGTAACAATCAAAGAAAAACAAAAATGTAATTATCTAGTGAAATCTAGATGTAAAAATTCTCAACACAATACTGGGAAACCAAATCCAGCAGCACATCAAAAATCTAATTGACCATGATCAAGTAAGCTTTATTCCTGGGATGCAAGGTTGGTTCAACATATGCAAATTAATAAATGTGATTCATCACATAAACAGAACTAAAAACAAAAACCACATAAACATAGCAACAGATGAAGAGATGGCTTTTGATAAAATTCAACAAACTTCATGTTAAAAACCCTCAACAAACTAGGCATTGAAGGAACACACATCAAAATAATAAGAGCTCTCTACAACAAACCCACAGGCAACATCACACTAAGCAGGCAAAAGTTGGAAGCCTTTTCCTTGAGAATTGGAACAAGATAGGCATGCCACGCTTACCACTCCTCTTGAACATAGTACTGGAGGTCCTGGTCAGAGCAATCAGACGAGAAATAAATGAAAGGCATCCAATAGAAAGAGAGAAAGCAAAACTATCTAAAAACACCACATTCTCTGCCCAAAGCCTCCTAGATCTGATAAACATCTTCAGCACAGTTTCAGGGATACAAAATTAATGTACAAAACTCTGTAGAATTTGTGTACACCAACAACATCTAAGCTGAGAGCCAAATCAAGAATGCCATCCTACTCACAATAGCCACAATAAGAAGAAAATACTGAGGAATACAGCCAACCAAGGAGGTGAATAATCTATGCAATAAGAATTACAAAATATTGCTGAAATAAATCAGAGATGACACAAATAAATGGAAAAATATTCCATGCCTGTGGATAGGAAGAATCAGTAGTGTTAAAATAGCTGTACATTCCAAAGCAATTTACAGATTCATTTCTACTCCTATCAAATTACTAACATCACTTTTCATGTAATTTTAAAGAAAAAAACTATTATAATATTCATTTGGAACCAAAAGAGAGCCTGAATAGCCAAAGAAATCCTAAGCAAAAAGAATAAGGCTGGAGGCATCACACTACCTGACTTCAAACTATACTATAAGACTACAGTAACTAAAATAGCATGGTATTGTTACAAAAACAGACCTGTAGACAATGGAACAGGTTACAGAATTCATAAGTAAAACAGCACACCTACAATCATCTAATCTTCAACAAAACCAGTAATAACAAGCAATGAGGAAAAGACTTCCTATTCAATAAATGGTGCTGGGATAACAGGCTAGCCATATGCAGAAGATTGAAACTAAACCTCTATCTTTAACCATATTATATATATTAAAAAAAAAAACTCAAGACAGATTAGATTAAGTATAAAACCTAAGACTATAGTGGCTCAAGCCTGTAATCCGAGCACTTTGGGAGGCCGAGACAGGTGGATCACGAGGTCAAGAGATCGAGACCATCCTGGTCAACATGGTGAAACCCTGTCTCTACTAAAAATACAAAAAATGAGCTGGGCATGGTGGCATGTGCCTGTAATCCCAGTTACT
>CAUYOR010059202.1:0-20301 GCA_963573925.1 Callimico goeldii | reverse complement strand
TTGTTACCCAGGCTGGAGTGCAATGGCGCGATCTCGGCTCACCGCAACCTCCGCCTCCTGGGTTCAGGCAATTCTCCTGCCTCAGCCTCCCGAGTAGCTGGGATTACAGGCACGCGCCACCATGCCCAGCTAATTTTTTGTGTTTTTCTTTTGGTTTCTCTTCACTCCAGCATGTGATCTGGAAATTATTTCTTCCTAGAGATGGTAGTGGAAGGCATGCTTCCTTCTCTTTATCATTTCCTTAAAGTCACTGCTTTTTCTTCTTCAGGATCCTGGTCAGACATGGAATGTTAGATCTTGAGGGGACCTTACCAGCTTGTGGTGAATATAGCAAACTGCTTGACCCAACCTGCATCCTCTCACCTCCTAGTATGTTTCCTGTACCGTGAGTGCTGAAAAGTTCAACATTTCATTTCTCAAGCTCTCCCTGCGAGCAAGGTCTTACCTACAACTTAGGTTCTGACACATACACAGGCAAGATTTGAACAGCGGAAGCAAGGCCGAGGCTGCCTTCCTATCTCATTTGCTGTTGCTGGTAAGCGAGGCTGAGGACACAGGGCGTGTCCGGTGGTGGCGTCTGTCCCTGGCTTCCGGACATCAACAGGTGGGGAAGGCAGCAGAGGATGTGGATTCTTGGGTAGCAGGCATGGCGGTGTGTCTTTGAACTCAGCAGTTTGAGTGGTGGCTTTCTGGAGGCCATCCCAGAATCCCCTCCTCCATCCCTTTCAATCACTTTGTATTACTTCATTTTCTGTATTGCATTTCTGTGTGCTTATAATAACCAAATTTTTGTCTTCTGCATAGAATTCTGCTTCTACAAGGTCATAAACAATGGAGAAATTCCTATCTTGCTTGCCACTGACCTAGGTGCAGAACCGAGGGCCCGAGAGTAGTGGAGAGTAGGAGATAAGGAAGGGAAAAACCGAGCCAGGATGTGGCAGGGCCAGGGGAGGGGGTGGGCTGTTACTGTGCTGTTACTCTTGGTTATGGGGAGACCTTGGAGAGACTTTCCAAATATGTGCAAGGATGTCTTCAGGTTAACTGAAATGTAAAATGTTCATAGTGCCTGGGCTTGTCATTAAAAACGAGAATGAGCTTGGACTACATGGTGAGCAGAAATACCTGTTATTCTAAGTCCTCGTCTGGATACAGTGTAGAGGTGTGTCTCGTGTTTTATAAACAAGCTGACAAAGTATAGAAGTAAGGTGTAAGATTGTGCACAAAAAGCTTATGTTTGCATAAAATCAAACCTCAGGTTTTCTGGCTATGGATTATACCCATTGCTGAGAAGTTCAATTTACCAGTTGTATCCCAGCATGCTATTCAAATAACCTAGAAGTTGCTGGCATAGCAACGTATTGCATTTCTAAGGCACACTGTAGGTTCTTGCATCTGTTCTTCAGGGTAACTTCTGCTTTAGGGTGTCTGAACATTGTCTACAGTTCTGAGCCCAATTTGGACACAACTATCTGGCAAAAGAAATAAGCCGGGGGGTTGAAGGGAGAACAATTAGACTTTTTGGAAAGGCTGAAAATTAAAAGGTGAAGTGCTGTGTTGGATAAAAGGTCAGAAACAAAGCAAGACCCCTAGGCCACTTGGAGAAGAGCGGAGTGGCCTTGGACTCTGGATAAGCTGGCAAACATCCTCCCAGTATTCTCTGCGAGTGTTCATTTATGCCCATCTGTTCTGTGCAATACACAAGTGCCCCACTTATGTTGTTTGCACAGAACCAACTCTGTCACTCCAGAGTTGTGTGTGTCAGGGGCCCCCAAGCACTCAGGCTTCATTGATGATTCATTAGACAGATTCACAGGACTCAGAAAAGCTGTTGTACTGATGGCTACAGGTTATTTCAGCAAAAGGATGTAGATTAAAATCAGCAAAGGGAAAAGACACATGGGCAAAGTCCAGGAGAAAGCAGGTGCAAGCTTCCAGGTGTTCCCTCCCAACAGAGTTGCACAGGATGTGTCTAATTCTCTCAGCCTCAGTGTGTGATAACACATATAAAGCATTGCCAACCGTAGAAGCTCAGAGTTTTTACTGGGGATCTGACATGTAGGCACACTGTACCTGTGTGACTGGTTTCAGCTACTCAGACTCCAGGACTGCTAGACCAAAGGCAAGTGTTTGTCACTAATCACATTGTTAGCATGATATAATCCAACTGGTAACATGTGACCCAAGGCCTCAAGCAAACAAAATGCCCCTTATCAGGCAGAATATTCCAGGGACTCAGAGCTCATCTCCCAGAAACTGGCCAACGGCCCATTGTGGAAATCAGGCCTTTCTTGGGAATGTATAGGGTTTGAGCAACTCAGACCTCCTGAGCCAGCAAGAAGAGGAAGTTTGGAGGGGGAGGGATACTTCCTGGCCAGTGACCACAGGACCGAAGCCTTGCTGCCTAGAGACTCGGCGTCCCGCAATAGCAGTGTCATGGTAACCACGCGTATTTGGTCAGACCATCATTGCTGGGCATAAGGGTTGATAGTTCTGGGCTGTTTGGACACAACTATCTGGCAAAATAAATAAGCTGGAGGGCTGAGGGGTCCTCCAGCAGGTTTCCGACTCTCAGCAGCTATGATGGATAACTATGGTATCTATGTTATCTATGTTATTCATAGATACCTATGGTAGCTGCTGAGAGTAAGAAACCTGCTGGGGGACCCCTCTGAGGATGAGTCATCCTCAAGGGGACCTCAGCCCTTTGTCCCCACCCAGTATCACTCCTAAGTGCTGCCCATTTCTCCCTTAAACATTTCTCAGACCTGCCACTCCTCTGACCCTCGGCCACCATTCCCCAGTCCAGATCAAAGTCATCCCTCACTCATTTCATTGCAGCAGGCTCCTCCCAGGCCTCTTGGCCCACCGTCATTCCACTACAGCCAGAGTGAGCTTCAGTGAAGCTAAGTCTGCCCTTCAGCGGCTCCTCATGGCCCGCAGAATAAAAATCCAAGCTCCATGAATCTGAATGGAACATTCTCTTGACCCCACTCCAGCTAATCCAAATTGCTTGTAGTTCTCAGTATAGAGCTCGTTGTTTCTGTTTTTTCTTTGCACTAAGTGCCAGTCATAATTCCAAAGGACACAATCTCAAATGCCAAAATCCCACATGTTGAAATCCCCAAAAAGTAAAATTACAAAAATACAATTCTGGGAAAAGTAATTTTAAAATTAGTTTAAAGATACCTTATTTGAGAAACATAAAAAAATGACAGAACATTCCTAGGCCATCTTATGCAATCAAATAGATAAAAGTAATACACTGAAAGGCACATAGTGATGAGCAGACAATTGTATTCAAAAAGAAATAGGTCTAAAAGGGAAATGTAATGTGAATATCACTGTAGTCGGTAATTGTGCACATCCAGCCTTATAACTGCAGTCATCTGAAATACTGTGATGAACAACCTAAGTCTTTTGATGAAATGAATCAAAAAAACGCAATGGGTCACCAACTTATCATATGCGGTTGCTCAAAGAGCTGAGATCTCAAGAAATTTTATCTTTCACAAATGCAGGTACACAAAAATGACATTTTTTCATCTGTTGAGGAGGTTTCTGTGGTTTTTGATGTCCAAGGCAGCAGAAGAAAAGTCTGTTCCAGCTCTCAGAGATCAACAGCCCTCTGTATTTGTTCTCTCCAGGACCCTAGTCGATTGGACGGTATCTGCCAACATTGGGGAAAGATCTTCCCCAGCTAATCTACTCAGTCTCAGGCACTAATCTCCTCTGGCAACACCTTCGCAAACACACCCGAAATAATGCTTTACCAGAGTTCTAGGTATTCTTTCATCCAGTCAAGTCATCCACTTAAAATTAAGTCCACAAGTTTACCCCTTGTCAGCCTGGCACTCACACACATCTCCTTAAAGCATACTTCATTTCCAGTAAAGACAATAGCAAGGCAATAGTTCTGCCTAAAATAACATGTCTATACTGTGATCATAATTTTGGGGATTTTAGACTTCAGGGATTTAGGTCTTTTGAGATTTCAATATTCAGGATTACGGCATTTTTGGATCACATCTTTCAGGATTATGATCCAAATCCCTTTCCACCAGTCCTCCTGTCTGGATCATTACTCTCTTCTTACTTCCTCACCTTAGCCTAGCCACCTTCTGCTCCTGGACTGAGCCCAGGTACCACCTCAGAAAGTCTTCTCCAACTCCCTCCTTGGCCCCACAATCCACCTTAGCTGCTTTCCTTCTCTGTGCATTATAATTTTCTGTTCACTTGCCTGCCTTCACTTCTAGAATATTCTCCTTGAGGACAGACATGATGTCTTGTTAGTTTTTTTTTATCCCAAATACAATGCCTGCACATAGTAGGTGCTCAGCAATTGCTTAGTGTATGAATAAATGAATGGGTAAATTAATAAATGTATTAGTAGACATGAGAATGAATCCAACTTGAGCCAGACCTGTCTTGCCTGCTTTCTGAGAAGTCTGTCTTCCTCTTAGGCAGTTTCTTGCACCATCATAAGCATAGACTCTGGGCGTCTATCTCAATTCTGCTGCTTAGTAGCTATGTGAGCCCAGGCTATTACCTAATCTGTCTGAATCTCGGTTACCTTACGGTTCAGCAGGGACCATAATGAGGTTATTGTTAATATTCAATGAGATGAGGTCTATGAAGTGCCTAGTGCAGTGCCTGCCACATGGTTAGCATTTCATATAAGGAAGTGTTTTTACTGCACCTCACTGATTTGCTTCTACATCTTGTTTGGTCTCCTACCTGGACCAACTGGAAAAGCCTTTATTGCTATAATCTCCTGAATCTTCACGTCTCATATTCAGTGGATAGCAAAATGCCCCTTTCTCCCAAGACGGGGATTTTGGTGGAAGGCAGGGGAGCTAAGGTCCTAAGACTAGGGTTTGCTGGCATTGTTTCCTTGGAGTCTTTCCTTCTAGATCTCCTAATCACTTGCTTCCTTTGAGCCCAGAAGCTAACTGGCCATCAGGTCCTCTGATTCTGCCACCTCAGATTTCTAACTCCAGTTCTCATTGTCATTTTTAGTACACTCTCTAATTTAGGGACAAGGGACTAAATCACTGAGATCATGGCATCTCCAACTATCTCATTCATAACCATGGGCTTCTAGTCCATTCTCAAACTACTGTCCAAGTCCACCTACCTCATGGATGATTACAAAGGCCAGGTGAATGCCTGTGAAATGTTTAGCCTGATGCCTACGACATAGTGAGTACTCAACAAATGGTCACTCTTGTCAGATCTGATACCATTCCTCTGCTTAGAAGCCTCCACTGGTCCCCGACTGTCTACGGAATGAAGTTCAAATTCCAGAGCACAGCACTGAAGGCCCCTGATGATCAGAACTCCGCCTGCACTGAACTGTTCCAGCTCTGTCCCTGTCTTACATTGTTCTTACTTGGAATGCCTTTCTCCCACCTTGCCTGTTCAAACCTGTCCACCGAGGCCCAGCGTCAGTACCATTTCATGAAGCAATTCTTGATTCTCAGTTGTAATTAATCATCCTTTCTCTTGGGATCCCATAGAGTTTAATTTATATATCTACCCTACCTCTTTTTGTCCTTTTTATGTACTAACTCTGCTATTGAACTTCTTATCCCTCATGCAAGTAGAGAATAAATTCATGGTGCAAATAAATGTTGGCTGAATTGTTGAATACAGACATCTTGGCAATCAGCAATAGAAAATATGTGGGTGGGACAGACCAAGCCTGCAAAATAGAGCTGCCAGAAAGGCTGTTGGAGTAGACTTAAAGAGAGTGTGTGAGGCTAGTATGCCAAGGAGAAGCTGATCAGAATCAGCGTGATCAAGCCTAAGTTTCTAAGGGCTGGAGACGTCTGGTAGTCAGCAGTCTTGCAAACGTCTGCTTTCCAAAGAGAATGAGGACTTTATTTGAATGGAAACTGACCTAAGATTAACTGGCACCTCCTCTTTATGGGTCATATTGTTTCAGGGACACAGGAAAAGAAAGGCAGTTCATGCCTGCGCTTGTGCCCTCCTCTCACAAGTAGTTAACAGACTGAGCGCAGGCTCCAACTCTTGGCATTATCTCACATCAGGTGAAAAAGAGGCTTAGAGAGAGGCGAGACCCTTATGTAGCCAGAAACTTAGCATGGGAGGGAAGGAGATTCTTCTGCAGGTGGTTCTGAGGGTAGTCTGGTCTTTTGGCCTGTGAAGGGCAAGGGAGGGTAGAACTTGAGGCAAAGGCAAACTTGTCCCCCAACTTGTATTCTGTCATAATTTTTTCTCAGACACAAAATTCTCTAGTTTTCCATCATTGCTGCTGGCCTTTTCCCTCCCCTTTCTTGTTATTCTTTTTCTCCTCTTTTTCTTCTCCTTCTTTCCCACATCTGGGTCACATTAGGTCATCTTATCCTTAGTAACTCTTCCAACGCCCAGACTGACAGCCTCTTAGTTCCAAGCTAATGTTTACAACCATGATTCATTTTCCCTGAATAAACATGCAGTAATTCTCAATGACAAATATCAGGAAAGTCAAGTAGGGTGGGGTGTTTTTCAAAGCACAGCATTCAGGAATGAAGGCTTTGGGACCTTGTGCTAACTGCCTCCGCGCTCACCGTCATGGGTGGAATAGAAATAGGAAAGGGTGCCATTTCAGGAGTTTGGCTTTGAGTAATCGCGAAAAGAAAGTAGCACTCTATGTAGCCTTTGGTGAACACTTTCCTGGAAAGCTAATACCTAAGATACTCCATGAGGGCCAGGGGTGAGAGGCTGGGAGATAAGAGGGTGCTTATCACATTGCGATTTTTCTTTATTCATGGGAAAGCCTGTCCTTCTGCCCTCTCCAGCTCTTTTTGCTTTTATTTCATGATCACCATAATCACCAAGCTCTCTTCAAATTACAATTCACTTGTAGGCTCACCATAGAAAGAAGATATGAAGGCCAGCAAAGTTGAGAATCCAGTCTACTCAATAACCTTTTTTTTTTTTTTTTTTTTGAGATAGAGTCTTGCTCTGTTGCCCAGGCTGGAGTACAGTGGCACGATGTCAGCTCACTGCAGCCTTAACATCTTAGGCTCAAGGAATCCTCCCACTCCAGTCTCCCAAGTACCTGGGACTACAGGTGCACACCACCATACCCAGCTAATTTTAAAATTTTTTTTAAAGACAGAGTTTCATCATGTTGCTCAGGCTCATCTTGAACTCCTGGGCTCAAGCAATTCACTGAACTCAGACTCCCAAAGTTATAGGCATGAGCCATCATGCCCACCCTTAATAATCATCTTTCCTGTGGTGAGTTTAAAACTTGGAATGTAACTTGAGAGAAACAAAGGGAACATGATTTAAAAAAAAAAAAAAAAAAAAAACTAGCGATCACTCTCTATACTCTTTTACTTTTTCCCCAAACCCCACCCTCTATTCACCACCCTACATATTTTTATCTAAATAAATACATGAACAGCTCTAAAGGACAAAAAATAAAAGGCGTAAAAGGGTAACCCGTGGCCAGAGGGAAGCAGGTGGAAGTTGGAAGAGGCTGTGCTGGGAGGTTATGGAAGGATTTAGGGGCTGGTTGTGTAGTGGAGCCTGGGGCCTTTTCTAAACAATGACTGAGGGAGCTTCGGCCTTTTACACCATCATCTATTAAATAGTTCTCCAAATCACCGTCTGTGACAGTAGACTGAATTCAGTAAACTCACTTCAGAAATTTACAACCTACTTATTTTTCCCTAGTATGCATGAGCAATCCAATTAACTCCTAGAACTTAATAAAAAGGAAAAAAAAAAGACCTTCTTGGAGTACAGGGATAAGATGAAAAAGATAGAAAGACACTCGTAATCTAGTTCTTGTTTCTCCACCCTCAGTCCGTCTTGTTCCCCTTAGGGTGGGGAATTATTGCACATTAATTGGTGTACAACTCCTGTCTATTGTTCAGGGGAAGAAAACCTCCAAAACAAGGTTGGGTTTAAAGGTGTTGGTCCGGTGAAGGCAATTTAAGTGGCAGCAGCCCAACTCTGAGAACAGGGCTGTGATCTCTTTTTTTTTGTCTTTTTTAAAAAAAATTATTATTATTATTTTTTTTAAAGATGGGGTTTCACCATGATGGTCAGACTGGTCTTGAACTCCTGACCTCAGGTGATCCACCCACGTTGGCCTCCCAAAGTGCTAGGATTACAGGCGTGAGCCTCCACGCCCTGCCCAGGGCTGAGATCTTTAAGGGTGCCTACTTTCCACAACCGTCCATTAAATAATCATATTACTGTGGTCTGGTTTCCCCAATGTTATTAAATCAGGAGTAGGAGGCTGATCTTTAATTGCATAACATCTTCTAATATCCAGGCAGAAGAAATGTCTAATTCTACTCAATTACTCTCTCCTACTTAAGGAAATAAGTTAATAAATAAAATATTTATCTTGAAGTTGAGCAATGTACTATCTTTTAATTTATGATACACTGTAATTTAAAATATTTTTACCTGGGTGTTATATGCAAATAGCTAAGAAATCAGATAGTACAAAAGGGTGTTTATAATAAAGATATATGTTTATAATAAAATACCACAAGCTCTTACCTGGCTACCCAAGTCTGCTCTCTGAGAGGCAACTCCTTTTGTTTCTGTGTTGAATTTTTAGAGTGGTTACTTCCACATTTCTAAATTGTAGGACTATCACATTAGACATTACCTGCTAACGTCTGTTAAGATGGACAGTGCTTTATAGCCCTATACACCTTCCTGGTCTTTCTTCCTTCCTACAGTATAGTTATATAACTATATTTTTATTTCTCTAGCTTTAGTAAAAATGCATAAACTCCTCTTTTTTGTCTCATCAGCTCTAATTTCTTACTTTGTAGGTTGAGGATATTAAAATCCCTGTACTTCTTTCCACCCCTTCTCCTCTCCTTTTTCAACTACAATCAGTTATACTTTTATTTAACCTTAAAATGGATAACATTCTGTCTTGTAACTACTGTATTATTAAGTGTGCTATTTGTCTATAGCTTTATTCTAAAAGTTGAAAACTAATAAACAAAACAGATTAATAAATGAAGAATATAAGGGTTCTTGAAAAGGACGACCAAACACCTTTTTTTCCAGGATTTTTTTTTCTTTTTCTGTATCTACACAATTTTATTATAAAGTCCATTTGGAAGGGGAAGAAACAATAACTGATAGAAAACCTCTGAGAATAGTAGTGGGGCCAGTCTAGACCTACCAGATATTAAAACATATTACAAAGCTTCTCTGAGCCATAATGAAAACAGGATGGCATTTGCCCATGACTAGACAGACAGAACAATGTAACAAAATTTCTAAAAATGTAGAAATACTCAATTGCATATGAAAATTTAGTATATGATTAAGGAAGAAGTTCTGTATTAGGTTCATGCACAGTCAAGATTGTTATGTCTCCTTGAGAAATTGATCTTATAACTATTATAAAATGTTCCTCTGTCTCTGGCACCACTTCTTGCCTTCAAGTCTACTTTGTCTGATATTAATACAGCCACATCAGATTTTTTATGATTACTGTGTGCATAATATATCTTTTTTCATCCTTTTACTTTAGCCTATTGGGCCTTTGAATTCAAAGTGCATCTATCTTTGATTTTCTCATTATTTGGGTTAAGAGAGAGTTGAATACAATTTCAGTTATTTTTGGTTCACCTTCAAATTTTACTCTGATAAGTGTACAGAATCCATTCACTATGGCAAAACATGGAACTGCATGATTTCTGTGCTCATTAGCCTCTTCTCTACTGCTATTTTCTCAGAAAAACTTGGGGTTTCCTACTTCTAGGAATTTGCCCTACACGTATACTAACAAAAATACCAGAAGATATACGTAAAAATTTTTTATTGCAGTACTATTTATGATAGTAAAAGACTAATAACACCCTAAACTTCCATCCTTAGGGAACTTGTCTTACAAACTCTGATACATATACACAACAGAGTACTATGCAGATACAAAAAAGTAATTACCTAGGAATGGAATGATTGACTTGTGTGGTACATATATATTTAACTTTTAAATAAAATGATATGTACACACAAGTACTGGCACATGAATGTTCATAGCAGCTTTATGTGTGACAGTCAAAAGCTGGAGACAATCCAAATATCCCAAAAATGGTGATTGAGTAAATAATTGTGATACATCCATTCAATACGATACTACTCAGGAATAAAACGAAACAAACTACTGATACGTAGATAAATCTTAAAATCATTGTGCTTAGTGAAAGAAGCCAGAAATAAAAGAACATATTCTATATTGCATTTACTTAAAATTCTAGATTGTGAAATTTAATCTATGGTGAAGCTTATCAGAGATTGGAAATGGATAGATGGAAAAATAAATTAGAAAGAAGTGCAAGGAAATTTCTGAAAGTAATAGAAATGTTTGTCATCTTAGTTGGTGTATGCACATGTCAAAAGAATCAAATTGGATACTTTAAATACCTGTAGTTTATTATTGTCTTTCAGTTATACCTCATTAGACTTGGGTAAAAAGTATTTTTAAAATGAATCTGAGCATTTCTACATGTTGTTAGAGAGTTATTTTCAGGATATACTAAATGAAAACACAATATGAAGATAAATACATATAGTATGCCACCATTTATCTAAGAAAGTAAGAGATTAATATACACAACTTTGTGGGGAGGTGTGTGTATATATCTGTATATATATATATATATTATATACATATGTACATATGCACATACATGTATATGTGCAGATATGTGTGTGTATACATATACACACACTTGTTTGCAGAATAAAGAAAGAACAAACCATAAAAACAAGTTTCTATAGAGAGAGAGGAAATAGAATTGAGGGGGTCATGGGAATATAAATTCTTAAAATATATGAAATTCTATAGATATGGCCTTTGAACTATATATAAATAGGCTACATAATTCTAAAATAAAACTAAATTTAAAAAACAAAAATGAAACAAATGATCCAAACTAATAGTCCAGTCGGTAGCATTATCGCACAGAGAGAAACTATTTCAAGTAACTGTAAAATACAATAGGCTGGGTACAGTGACTAACACCTGTAATCCCAGAACTCTGGGAGGCTGAGGCAGGTGGAACGCTTGAGCCTTGAAGTTAAAGACCAGCCTACCCAACATAGTGAAACTTCATCTTTATCAAATCCAGAAAGAATTAGCTGGGTGTGGTGGCATGTGTCTGTAGTCCCAGCCACTCAGGAGGCTGAGATGAGAAGATCATTTGAGTTCAGGGAGGTCAAAGCTGCAGTAAGCTGTGATGGTGCCACTGCACTCCAGCCTGGGCTACAGAGCAGGAACCTGTCTCCTAAATTAATTAATTAATTAATATGACCACTTTATCTAGTAGTATACACTCTAAGACAAAAACGGCTGTCAGGAAAAAAGTCTTAGAAGATTTCAGTTGTTATAGTTTTCGCAGTAATATTGGTTTTGTTATTTTTAAGACTGTGTTTTTATGTAGAATAAGGCAAATAGAAAAGGAATTATGTTGGTGTCATGGAGAACTGATATATTCAGCATGAAAGAAAGGATATAGAGATATAAAATCAAAAGAAGGCAACGAAAAACCTTGTAGTCCTGAATTTGAATTGAAAGTTATAATTTATCCTAAAGCAAAACAAGCAAACAAAATATTTCCTAGCTCTTTACATTAAAAAAGTTTGGTGGCAACAGCCAAGATGGTAGCAGTGAGAACCCCTATTCACAAATGTGGTTTATAAGCACCACTGTGCACTAAAAATGACTTGAGTACTGTGGAAAAATGGCTGATTCACAATCTGAGGAAGGAAATGTATAAGACAATCTTGGAACATCTTGTCATATCAAAAACAAGAATATTATGAAACTCTACTGAGATCATGTTGAAAAGATCTAGAAGCCAACCTGAAAAGGCTCTCATTGGCCAAGAATGGGGCAATTTAAGTATGAATAAGGATAATAACTGCAATTGATGGAAACACATCATCTACTTTAAAACCATGATTTTATAACACATAGGAAATAGGCCGGGCGCGGTGACTCACGCCTATAATCCCAGCACTTTGGGAGGCTGAGGCGGGTGGATCATGAGGTCAAGTGATCGAGACCATCCTGGTCAACATGGTGAAACCCCGTCTCTACTAAAAATACGAAAATTAGCTGGGCATGGTGGCACGTGCCTGTAGTCCCAGCTACTTGGGAGGCTGAGGCAGGAGAATTGCTTGAACCCAGGTGGTGGAGGTTGCTGTGAGCCGAGATTGTGCCATTGCACTCCAGCCTGGGTAACAAGGGCGAAACTCCATCTCAAAAAAAAAAAAAAAAACAAAAAAACCACATATGACACATATTTTAAAAGCTTATTAATCACCTTTGGAAGATGCTGGAGAATCAACTCATTAACAAAAACTGGTAAATTAAAGTAAAGAAACAATTGATCCTGTCTCTCCTATTTAATGAGCTGTACCTAAGGTTAACCAAACGGTTGATTACAGGACGTTTATCTTCATAGAAGTGTCCCAAATAATAGATGAAGAAAGAATGATAGAATTAGAGAAACAATTTACAATTGCTAATGAATTAATGAACCTAAGCCGTGGTCATCAGTGGCAGCTAATATGAGAAAAAGAGAACCAATTGGACATCATGAGCCTTCTGACAGAAACATATACTACTGCCTAGGAAGCAGATTTGCCAACAACTGAAAACTGAATCTGGTCAACCTTCTAGATCTCTTCATCAATTTATAGAACATGCAAAATCCCCACAATAGGGATTTATCCAGATTGTGAGAAACTCAATAGAGAAAATCACTTGGTTTCTACAAAAAAATACAAAAATAAAAATAAATGCAAGGAAGAAGAAACATCCTACAGATTAAAAGAGACTTATGGAGCATATCAAGCAATGTATAGAGTTTGTCTGAAAAACGATCATTTAGAGTTAAATATTAAACTATTTGTGGATTTAATGATATAATGACTTAGAGTATATTTCCAAATAATACAGGGAGTGGGGAGTACAAATGAAAGAAAATTGACCATGAGATGGATCATCATCGAGGCTGGGTAATAGACATAAGAAGTTCATTGTACTGTACAATATGTTTGTATGTGTTCCAAATTTTTCATAATAAAAAGTAAAAAACAAACTACAAACCACATTTACACTTTATGACCATGCAAATATTCAAAGCAAAGTGGCATAGTGTACTATGGTCCCAAGGTCCCAATCTCTGTGCCTCTCAAAAGACATGTTTCTAATATCAAAACGAACAATATCCTAATTGCTAAATATTTTGTTACATTTTAGTGTTTCATATCTGGACCATGCCTTTCTAATACATTTCACCTTTGAGAATAGAGTCCAATTTCCTACTTGAAGCCCACTAACTTCTCATATTTGGACTGGCTGCTTTATATTTTTAACTTTAACATCTGTATGAACCTTTGTATTTTTCCCGATGCTTCTAGTGACCTTTCCAATTTCTTTTGCATAACCTCAGGTTTATTTTTCCACAGATCTCAGGTATACAGAATCCCTTTGATAATGAGGGACCTCCATCCTGATACCTTCTCTCTTTGCTCCAGACTATTTTCTTTCTAGGTTAATTGTACCATTGCCATCCTGGGACTTTGCTTCTTTGCTCTCTCTAAACAGTGTCCACTCTGTTTTGGCTTTCATATTATCTTGGTTTTGCTGCTCTTGTTTAAGTCCTTATTTTTCCTGCAGTCTGTATTCAAGTAATTTACTAAGAAAGGGCATGTGAAAGGCAAATTTCTTGAGGCTTTGCATGTTTAAAAAAGGTTTTACTTTTGTCTTCACAATTGAGTGATAACTTTGCTGGGTATAAAATTCCAATTTCAAAATATTTTTTCTCTCAATCCTTTGAAGGTACTGCTGCATTTTCTTTTGGGATAATATGTTGCTGATAGCACTACAAGTCATGTTCCTTTATAGGATACCTTCTTTTTCCCTCATGAAAACTCTTTGAAATTTATGTGCATCTTTGAAGATCTAAAATTTCTTAATAATGTGCACACTGTGTATCCTTTTCTTTATAGAAATTTTTATTTTGTTACTTCTTTATAATATTCTCCCCTCCATTGATTTTATTTTCTCTTTCTTTTTGTTTCTGAGACAGTCTCACTCTGTCACCCAGGCTGGAGTGCAGTGGCCAGTGGCGTGATTCAGCTCACTGCAACCTCTGCCTTCCCAGTTCAAGCAATTCTCCTGCCTCAGCCTCTTGAGTAGCTGAGACTACAGGCATGTGCCACCATGCCAGGCTAGTTTTTTGTATTTTCAGTAGAGACAGTGTTTCACCATGTTAGCCATGATGGTCTTGATCTCCTGACTTTGTGATCCACCTGCCTCGGCCTCCCAAAGTGCTAGGATTACAGGTGAGCCACCACACCTGGCCTCATTTTCTCTTCCTAGATTTACTATTTTTAATCTTCAGGTGTTAATATCCTTATGATTTATGTTTTCCCTTATATTTTTCATATTTCTCTTCAATGTTGTGAAAGATTTTCCTGTTTTTATTTTTTAACTCTTCTATTGTTTTCTGCATGAATTATATTGTTTTACTCTAAAAAGTTATATTGATCTCTGATTTTACTTTCTCTTATCTTGTTCTTCTAAGAATATAATATCTTTACTAACATCATCTCCTGAGGATACTACTCAGTTATTTTAATAGTTTTCTATTTTCTGAATTACCTTTCTTAATTCCAGTGTCAAATTTACTTATCATGAGACTGGCATCAGCAAGACGGCATAATAGGACTTTATAGTGCTCATTCTCTCAGAAAAACATCAATTTGAACAACTATTCATATACAAAAATGCCTTCATAAGACATAAGGAATCCAGGTAAGTAACTATAGCACCTGAGTAAGCACAAAGTGAAGACTCATTGCCAAATTATTTTTCAAAATAGCTGGACCATTTTACATTCCCATCAGCAATGTCTGAGAGTTCCAGTTGTTCAACATCTTTCCCAGATCTTGGTATCCTAAGTTTTTTTAAGTTAATCTAATAGTAGTATGGTGATACCTCATTATGGATTTAATTTGCATTTCCCTATTGCTAATAATATTGAGCAACTCTGCATGTGTTATTTGCCATTTATATCTTTTCTTTGGTGAAGTGGCTGTTTAAATCTTATGCCTAGTTTTTAATTGGATTGTGTATTATCTTATTGTTGAGTTTTGAGGACTTTTTATGTTTTCTAGATATACTCTAAACACCATTTTAAACACTTGTTTTCCTTTAAGACTCTCTTGAAGAAGGTATTATTATTATAATACCCATTTTATAAATGATTAAATCAAAGAACAGAAAAGTAACTTACTCAAATCTTGTGACTAGCAAGTAGTGGCAGCTCTGGGATTTGAAACCATGCATTCTAATTCTAGGGCTCTTTCTCTGCACCAGGATTTGGCAAACTTTCTCTAAGGGACCAATAGTAATATATTTTGTGGACCATACAGCTCTGTTACAACTACTCAACTCTGCCATTAGAGCTCAAAAGCAGTCATAAACAACACACAAATAAGTGTTGTTATGTTCTAATAAAATTTTATTTACCTACATCGAAATTTGGATTCATGCAGTTTTCATACTGGGAGTATTGTCAACCCTCAATTTAAACCAGAATGCAATACTGCTTTCCACTTGGACTACTGATATTTTCTATTCATGTGCCCTCAAACACCAAAATATTAAGTACTTTCTATAAACTATCTTCTTGCTGTAAAATTGCATATTCCTTTTACAGTTATTCATACCGTCTATGACACACATGGCATGTCAGTACTCAGTAAGTATCTGTTGAATCGAATTGAAATAACTGAATTAAATTACTGACATATGGTTGAGACAACACATTTCATTCCTGATCCTCTTCTATTTTCTATTAATAAATACTGGGTACTTTCTCCACTGTTGTTGTTCTTTATATGTCATAGTTATTATCCTCCATAATAATAGGTTTAATAGGTCTCCCTTCCTGTGAGATTTCCTTGTTAACTCCTCTTAAACAGTTTGCAAAGCTTGCTATGATGTTCTTCTAGTTTATATTAAAATATTGAGCTGATGTTATATATCAGGCACATCACAGGTGCTGATGATTCAATGGTCAATAAGTCAGATTGTCTGCCTTTGAAAAGCTCATAATCTAGGAGAGAAGTGAGAGAAATAAATATGTCAGTCTAGTGCAGTGATATCAGGGTTATGATGGAGGCCAGTACAAAAGGTTATAGGAGCATTTAGAAGGCTTCTAGCTTAGGGGAATCATATATAAATTGACCCTTGCCAAAAGCCTTGCATTTTGGTATTGTAAGCCACAACCTAAGGAGGGCATTGTTGAAACTCTCTTTGGATGTTTCTATTCACTTTCCAAATCCTCCTTGCTTTACCAATTTAATAACTTTGAAAAAGCATTACCTGTGCCCCTGGTCCCTTTAATTTCGTGCAAGAATCCGCATATATCAGAGGAACATTTTTGTTTATTTTGACTTCATCATTCATTCTCACATGATTCAGAAAGATAGGCAGCTGGTTTGGAGCCCCCTGTGAGTTCCCAGTCGAATAATGAGTACCTGCTCTGGGAAGAGAGCAGAACACCCGGTGGCGTTGTCAGGTCTACAGCCCAGATCAGCATACGTGGCCTCTGGATGCTCTCATTGCCTGTGAATCTTTCCCAATTGGAGTCCTAATTTGTGGCTTCCTCCTTTTTTTTTTTTTTTTTTAAATGGTATGATGTTGGCTAGGCTGCATTTCTCCTCATGTAGACGATTATTTTAAATAAATGGCTGATAATATCGTTATCTGTGGTTTTATAGCTGACACCAGCATTAAGGACCAAGGCGCCTGTACTAGAGTTTATATTGCAGGAGGTAGAGGGGGAACAGTACCATGAAAAGCAACAAGTTCCTGTGTGCTGCTGTGTTTGGATAAGAGAGGAAGAATGAGACGCAGGGACTTGTGACATACACTATCCTTAATTTCCCTTTTTAATCGTCATAATTATCGTAGGAATGTTTCGAATATTGACTGTGCCTTTCCTCTGAGAAGCTGGAGAACGCAGCACCTTCTACAATCCCCCCTGTGCTTTGATTCTGGAGGCCGTCTCTTAGTGTCACCATCTCTTTGAGAGACAAACCTCTAAAGGATAGACTGTCCAATAGAAGAGGAAACCTGATAAAAATTCTCTTGTTCTTTGTACTAGAAAATAATTTTAGCATCACACTCTGTCCATCTGGACATCATTAATATTGTCAACCACTCCCTCCAATAGCCTTTAATGTCTAAATAATTACTCCCTGTGGCCACAATCCGACATGATGTCACTCCCCTCATGATTTGCATTTCATAGATAACAGACAGCTTGGGAATTACAGGAGCCTTTGTGAGCCGTGCTGAAAGCCTAACACTCCCACCATCACCTCAATCACATGATGTCCCCTCCTCTAAATCTGTCACCAAACCACACAACCTTCCCCCACTCAATTACCCTTTTCCTTCTGTTACACTATCATTGGCTCTGTCTATAGGAAGCTCAGTATCCTGACTGATAACTGGAAACAAGGTTACTCATCAAGACATTTTAGTGCTTTGCTTAATGTGAATATCTTTGACTGGAATTTTGACTTTTCATTTCTGAGTGTGACAATCACCCCCCACCGCCGCCCCAGTATATTAATCACTTTTCCATTTCGTAGCCTCCCTCTTCATACAGCTGTCCTCCCTGGGTAAGGCTAATGCCCAGGGGTCAGGGCCACGGTTGCTTGCCTAGGTCTCCTCATGATTTCTCTTCCCAGTTATATTTAAACCTTCCCGCATATAACCCAGACCTGGACAAGCAGAAATGCTTTTTATGGAGCCAGGTAAGAATGAGGCCAAGGTGTGGGCTATGAAGAAACAGAATGCAGTTCTTAAAAAAAACAAAACAAACAAACAAACAAAACTTGTTTTTATTTTTTGCCTTTGTTTACATGTTTCGTCTTTAGTTTCTCCTTTGCCCCCACCGCCACTCGATTCCCCTTCCTGCCGTCCTCTTAGCCACCTCTTGGCTTCCTTCTTTCCAGGTAGTGATTTTTCTTTTCCGTGTTTAGGTTTGGCCTTTGTCTACGCGGCACCAAACATCTGGATCTGCAGTAAAAACGTGCTGTCAAATACTCAGATGTTTGGAAACATCTGGGCTATTGTGGCACCTCACAGCAGCAACAGCTGGATAATGGAATTAATTTTTCACTTCCCAGTCGTGTCTTGACATGGGATGGACAGAGTCTCATCACTCACAATCTAAACACGGGCCATCATCTGGTCGCACTTCTTTCATCCTCTCACTTGGGAAATTCTCTCTGTCAATCACTTTACTGTCGAAGAAAAGGGGAAGCAATGTGTGTGTTCCCGGCCGCGGTACATCCGCCCTCCCTGCCTCAGCTCTTTTCCTACTGAAAGAGCCCCGGGAACCGACACTTTTAGCCTTTCCCACCCCGGAGGAAGGAGGGGAACGGGGCGTATAAACACTGTTTTCTCTACTCAGGTCCGGGGAATTGGACGAGAACTTGTTTCTCATTAGAAACGCTCTGGTTTGAGGTCTTGTTTCCCCTCATTCTCTCCCGTAGTCTTTGTTGCTCTATTTATAAGGGCAAACAAAATGACGGCAATTTATGATTCGCGTCCACGGCTGTCCACAGAGGGCCGGCGTCATCTGCTGGCGTTTTCTCCTGGAGCTCAGACTGACTGCTGCGCCCAGTGGGGCGTTCGGGGGAGAGACGCTCTCTGGAGACCGCCTCAGACCGCGAGGTGTCACTGGCACAGCCGGTTACGCGCGGCAGCCTCCGAGTGACGTCCGAGGTCCCGAGGCAGCGACCCCTCCCGGGCGGCGTCCGCGTCCTCCAGCCCTCCCTGCGGGCCGCGCCCTGAGAGGAGCTGCGCGCGCGCCCACCCAGGGCGGGGACCCGTGTCCACAGGCGCCCACTGGTGCGGCGTCCTGAGCGCGCGTGCGTGAGCGAGCGAGCCGCTTCCCCGAGACTGAAGAGCCGGGAAAGGGATCTGTGTGGAGGATGTTTCTGCTTCCCGCAGAACGGACGCAGCCCCCGAGTCAGCGCCGTCCGAAGACGCGTCAGTCAAGTCAGCGGAAACCACTTCCAGCGTGAGGCGTTCGCCGGCGCCGCTTAGACGCGGCCGGGTCTGAGGCGCCTCCCGCGCGGAGCTGCGCGGCCCGGGAGCGGCCATCGCAGCCCCCTGGGCCTGGCAGGCGCGCGGCGCGGACGGCGGGCGGGGCTCTGTGCTCTCCCGGGCGCGCCCGCCTCGCCCCTCCCCCCGCTCCGCGCCCGCCCCGCCTCCCCCACCCTCTCCCAGAGGAGGTGACAGACGGGCCTGTAATTTGGTTCCATTCGCTCGACTGGAGCAACACCTGCCCCCCTCCCCTGGGACGCGAGGGTCTCATCCCAAACCAGACAAGGAGCCAAAGACAAATCCGGGCCCACATGCAGATCCGACGCGGGGAGGCGCGGGGCCCGCGAGGCCGGCGCTGCCCACCACGCAGGAGCCCACCCAGCGGCGCCCGAACTTCACCTTAAACAGCCGCAACTTTCAGTCTCAGGTTTCCACGTTTTTTAAAACATTAAGAGCGACCGTTGCAGCGCGTGACAGCCCCTTCCACTGACGCCGCCTCACAGTAGCACCACGTGCCTGGCGTTAGGCTGTGCTGACGGCGAGGTTCGGAAGCAGGGCCGGGTGTAAAGCACAGGGCGGCTGTGCAGACGGCTGCCGGCCCGGCGACAGGTGTGCGATCCCGGAGGGGACCACTGTGTGTAAAGCCTTCAGCACCCACGGCTAACCTAAATTCAGAAGGACCCCATTTCCTTCTCCATTTAGTCGGAATCGTACAAGGGCACTAACCACTAAGCCTTCCCGAACATGGGCAAAGTCTAAGCGTCCTTGTCAGGTCCTCTGGTGACAGCGACTCATCCGGGCTCCTCCCCCAGGCTTGATCCGGAGCTTATGTAAGGCATGATGTCAGCACAGAGCCTTCTCCGGCCAGCGCGGAACCAGCCCAAACCGACGCCTCCGTCACCTACCTGCTCCTTGGCAGTCCCTGGGGACTCTCGGGCTCTCCGGTGGCACCAGAGGACAAGTCCTCTGAGCAGGGCTAATATCTCGTCCAGGGTCCAGGCTGCTTAAGAGAGCTGTTCTCGGCCGGGCGCGGTGGCTCAAGCCTGTAATCCCAGCACTTTGGGAGGCCGAGGCGGGTGGATCACGAGGTCATGAGATCGAGACCATCCTGGTCAACATGGTGAAACCCCGTCTCTACTAAAAATACAAAAAATTAGCTG
>CAUYOR010059199.1:0-14513 GCA_963573925.1 Callimico goeldii | reverse complement strand
CTGGTGAGGAGTTTTGGTCTTTTGTAGGAGGCGAGGTGTTCTGGTTTCAGGTGTTTTCCTCCTTTTTGCGCTGGTTTCTTCCCATCTTTGTGGGTTTATCCACCTGTCGTCTGAGTAGTTGCTGACTTTTTGATTGGGTCTCTGGGTGGACGCCCAGATCGTTGATGATGAAGTATTTCTGTTACTTGGTTTTCCTTCTACCAGTCTAGCCCCTTCACTGTACCACTGTTGAGGTCCACTCCAGGCCCTGCTTGTCTGGGGTGCACCTGTTTCAGCTGCAGAACAGTGAGGGATTTTACCAGTTTTTCTGCTATCTTTGTCCCTGACTGGTGCCCACCAAATGTCAGTCTTTGGGATATACAGGGGTCAGGGAGCTGCTTGAGGAGACAGTTTGTACTTTATAGGGGGTCAAGTGCTGACCTGTGAGCTCTGTTGTTCATTCAGGGATGTTAGGCTGCTACGTTTATGACTGGTGCCACAGAGCTCGTAAAGAAAAAAAAACCTTTTTTTCTCAGATGCTCTGTTTCGGGGGTGGCGGGGGAGGGGGTTGGGGCTTTTTTTTTTTTATGAGTGTCCGTTGTGCTTTCCTGCCCAGCTAGGAGGCAGTCTAGTCACTATTTGCCTGCCAAGGCTCCGCCCTGCTGGTGTGAGGTCAGCCCTGTTGCTGCAGGCTCTGCCCTACTGCTGCTGTCTCTGCCCTGCTGCTGTGGTCTCTGCCCTGCTGCCACAAGCTACGCCCTGAGGTGGAGTCTCTTTGTTTTGACGGGTTGCCTCGGCAATGGCAGGCTGCATCAGCAGTGGGAGTGTACCTTAGTAGGGTGGGTTGCCTCGGTAATGGTGGACGCTCCTCCCCCACTAAGCTGCACCATTCTGGATTCAGGTGTGCTGGCAGTGAAACACTCCACCCAGAGCGTTTGGGATCGCGGTTTTATTTGTCCCACTGAGCTGACTCCAACGCTGTTTCCCTGCACTCTCCTCGTCTGGCTCACTGTCTAAGCCCCATTCAATCAGATGGATATGCCAATCTGCCCTCCCAAGTCTCAGATTGCCAGTTCAACAGGGCACCCGGACAAGTGCTCTTTGTGCACAGCGCTGTGGAGCACCGCGCCGCTGCGGCGCCGGCCGCTAGCTGCACCAGCCAAGCCTCTGTGCTGGCGTCTCTCCTTTCTTTTATACCTGGGAATTTCCCCGTTCTGTGGGCAACAAAGATCCGTCTGGAAATGCGGCCCTGACTCACCCTCCGCGCATTGACCGAGAGCTTCAATCCTGGGTTGTTCTCACGGCGCCGTCTTCTATATATATTTCTTTTTTGTTTTTTTGAGACCAGGTCTCCCTCTGTCACCCAGGCTAGAGTGCAGTGATATTATCTCAGCTCACCACAACCTCCACCTCCCAAGTCCAGGCAATTCTCTTGCCTCAGCCTCCCAATTGTCCTGCTCCAGCCTCCTGAGAAGTTGGGATTACAGGTGCCCACCACCACACCCAGCTAATTTTGGTATCTTTTGTAGAGATGGGGTTTCACCGTGTTGGCTAGATTGGTCTCAAACTCCTGACCTCAAGTAATCTGCCCATTTCAGCAACCCAAAGTGCTGTGATTACATGCATAAGTCATGGCAGATATTTCTTTATTTACCTTAAGACAGGACCCACCAAAGAGAACACAATTGCCTTCTATCCCCTCCCTAAAGTCTCATTACCTATCACAGAAAAGAAGATGGAAGAATGCAACCACACCTGGATAGGCTTTTTCAAAAGATAATATTTGACTCTTAGGATCATTCAAATTCCAAAGAACATCATTTATAACGTAATTTCTGCTTCCTGGGTCCCTTCATTCTCCTTAATTATTGTTTACTATCCATCAAAAAAATTGTCTACATTCTCTATATCATTCCCTATGAAGAAGGTTATATAAACATCTGTACCCCATTGGGTTACTGGATAATAATGCTATGATTTTCTTCCACATGCATGATAATAAATTTGTATGCCATTTTCTGCTATTAATCTGTTGGCTGTCCATTTATATTCAGCAAATCTTCAGAAGGTGAAGGATAAGGTTTCCTCCTTTGCTCCTATAGGTAAAATGTGGCATCTGATGGATCTTTTGCCCATTCAGTTATTTAATAAATATAAAGAGTTTGCATGAGGTCCGAAGAGAACAGAACGGTCAAGCCTGCATAAACTCTGGAAACAGACAAGTAATACACTCTTATATGTGAAGGACACAAACAGAGAAAAAATATTGGAATGAAGTCACAATTGCAAAAGATAAAGGAAAATACAAATAAAGGAAAAAGCTGAGATAAAATGAGGCAAGGAAACAGAGCTAGAAAGAAAGCATACATATTTTCTAACATCACATCAAAAGATAAGAAAAATTTACAAAGTTAAAAAACTATCAAAAGCATAAATAAATCTCTTATATGGAAGAATTTCCTAATTTTGTGCACATACTCCATCCGCAAGGAGGTAGAGTATAACTTTCAAATGTAAGCTGAGCATAGGGACTTCCTTCTAAAAAGTATAGCATAAAAAGGACAGAAAAAGGTTTATTTATAAAGTGGAGGAACTTAACACTCTCTTAGAGAGGAGATCAAGTTTGACATCATCAATGATAAGTCATGATGATAGCCTGTATCCTTGGTATGATTAGATAAGAACAGCCATTTACCTCTATGGCCCTTCTTTCAAAAATCCATCACCCAATCTAAACATGAGAAAAACGTAAGACAAATCCCTATTAATAGACCTGCTACCTAATAGTAGACCAGTACATCCTCAAACTGTCATCAAAAATAAAGTCTGAGAAGCTGCTATAGCGGAAAAGAACCTAAGGAAGCATGAAAATTAAATGTAATTCAGTGTTCTGGATGGAATCCTGTAACAATAAAAAGACATTAGGTAAAAATTAAAGTAATCTGAACAAAGTAAGGACTTTAATTTAAAATAATGTAGCAAAGTTAGTTGACCAATTATGAAAAATGTACCATACTAATGTACAATTTTAATATTAGAAGAAACTGAGTGGAGAGTATATGGGAATTCTGTGTACTAGCTTTACAAATTTTCTGTAAAACTATATTCTAAAAGAAAGCATTTATTTTTTAAAAAGTTATCAAAACCAAATTTCCTTTGAAAAGTTCACAAAAATTAAAATGTCAATGAGCAACAGAACTGTTTGAGGTCAAATTCCATGCAAAGTTAATATAAGAGCAAAGAAAATAAGAACCAAGATACCTATCTTCACTTTTAGACAATCAAAGCACATCAAAAACATATATTAAGAAAGGTAAAATAACATGAAAAGAGCAAATATTTGGGTCATTGGAGTTAGAGAAGAAACTAAAAAAAACAAACAAAGGAATAAAAAGCTTAGTCACAGAAACACAACAGAAAACTTTACAAGGCTGGGTAAATCCAAGTAAAAGGTGACTAAATCAGATTCAACTCAAATGAGAATACCCCAAGACATATCATAATTAAATTCCCAAAGGTCGAAGACAAAGAGAAGATCCAGAAAATAATGAGAGAAAGGAAGAAAATAATATATAGAAGTCTGGCAGCACACTTCCAGCAGGCCAGGAGGGAGTGAGATGACATATTTGGAATGCTGAAGGACATAAATTGTAAACAAAGA
Source organism: Callimico goeldii (assembly GCA_963573925.1). Taxonomy (NCBI): domain Eukaryota; kingdom Metazoa; phylum Chordata; class Mammalia; order Primates; family Cebidae; genus Callimico; species Callimico goeldii. Next base: position 10,873 of record CAUYOR010059199.1, on the reverse strand, counting down.
ATACTTTGTCCCACAAAGCCATCCTTGAGAAATGATGGTGGAATAAACTTTCCCAGACAAACTAATGCTGAAACAATTTATCACAACCAGATCTGTCCTACATGAAATACTAAATGGAGTTCTGTGAAGTGATTTATTTCTGAATTAAAGTTAAATTGGTATGAATTTAAAATAATATGTTGTAACTGTAGAATGTTTTCTGTTAGCCTTATGGTAACCACAGAGCAAAAACCTACAAAAGATACACTGAAAATAAAATGTTTAAAAAATTAAAAGATAACTTAGGAGAAAATTACTTAACAACAAAGGAAGTCAGAAAGAGAAGAGATACAAAATGACTAGAAAACAAGTAGCAAAATGGAAGTTGTAAAGTATTACCTGTCAATAATAACATAGAATGTAAATAGGCTAAATTATCCAATTAAAAGATGTAGAGTGACTGAATGGAAGAAAAAAAAAATGAAACGAAATAACAGGACCCAATTCTATGCTGCCAATAAGAAGCTCATTTTACCACAAAAGACAGACTGAAAGTGTGACTACAGCTAACATTAATCAATTATACATTTCGAAGTAGCTGGAAGAGAATCATTCAAATGATTTTATCATAAAGAAAAGATAAACATGTTAGCTGATAGATATCCCAGTTACCCTGGTTTGATTGTATAAATCTATCAAATTATTACATGTACCCCCAAAATATATACATCTAATATGTATCAAATAAAAGTGAAGGGATGAAAAAAAATTTCATGCAAATGGATCAAAAAAGAGTAAGAGACAAGAAATTCAAACTAACTCTTTTGAGAAAGCTCAACAAAATTAAGGAGAGCTCAGAGAAGAAATTCAGAACACTATCAGATGAATTTAGCAACAATATTAAAATAACTAAAAAGAATCAGTCACAAAAGTTGGGTTTTTTGAAAAGATAAACAAAATTGACAAACTTTTTCTTAGCCAGACTAAGAAAGAGTCAGAGCCATGATCGAGGAGATTCCCGTTTGTGGTGGCTATCAGGGGAGACCTCTTCTTCTTGAGGAAAGGAGACAGACAAATGAAAGAAGGGAGAAAATCCTAATAAATAAAATCAGATTTGAAAAAGGAGACATTATCATCAATACCACAAAAATTCAAAGGATCATTAAAGGCTACTATTAGCAACTATATGCCAAAAAATTTCAAAATTCTAGAAGAAATGAATGCATTCCTAGACACATACACCCGACCAGGATTGAACCATGAAGAAATCCACAACCTGAAGAGATCAATAACAAGCAAGCTGATCAAAGCCGTAATAAAAAGCCTCCCAGTGAAGAAAAGCCTGGCACTTGATCATTTCACTGCTGAATTTTACCAAATGTTTAAAGGAAAACTAATACCAGTCCTACTCAAACTATTTAGAAAAATAAAGGAGAAGATAATGCTTCCAAACTCATTTTGAAAGGCAAATATTACCCTAATACCAAAATCAGACACATTAAAACAACAATAACAACAATAACAACAATTACAGGCCAATATCCCTGATGGACGTAAATGCAAAAGTCCTTAATACTAGCAAGTCAAATTTAACAACACATCAAAAATAATTTGTCATGTCCAAGTGGGATTTATCTCAGGGATGCAAGAATGGTTCAATATATGCAAATCAATCAATAAGATACCTTATATCAATAAAACGAAGGACAAAAACCGTATGATTTTTTCAATTGATGTTGAAAGAGCATTTGATAAAATTTAACATCCCTTCATGACACGATCCTCAAAAAACTGGTTATAGAAGGAACATATTTTAGCATAATAAAAGCTATATATGACAGATCCACAGCTAGAAGAATGGGGAAAAACTTAAAGCCTTTTCTCTAAGATCTAGAACAAGACAAGCATGTCTACTTTCATTGCTCTTATTCAACACTGTATTGGAAATCCCAGAGAGAGCAATCAGAAAAGAGGAAGAAATAAATGGCATCCAAATTGTAAAGGTAGAAGTCAAATTATCCTGTTTACAGATGATACAATCTAATATTTCGAAAAACTCAGACTCTACCAAAAAACTGTTTGAATTCATAAATAAATTTAGTAAAGGATATAAAATATACATAACAAAAATAAGTCACAGTTCTAAATGGCAACAGTAAACATTTTGAAAAAGAAGTCAAGAAAGTAATTCAAGTTTGTGACAACTATAAATAAAATAAAGTACCTAGCAGTTAACCAAAGAAGGGAAACAACTCTATAATGCAAATGACAAAACACTGATGAAAGAAATTGAAGAAGACACACTAACAAGGAAAAAAAAATTCATGTCATTTTTGAAAAAAATAGAAAAAAAAATCTTAAAATTCATATAAAACCTTAAAAAAGCCTGCATAGCTAAAGCAAACCACAGCAAAATAATAAAGCTGGAGTTTTACCTTACTTGACTTCAAAATATATTACAAGGCTATTGTGGCCAAACAGCAAGGTACTGGCATAAACAGACATATAGACCAATAGAAAAGAATAGAAAACCCCAAAATAAATTCACACACCTACAGCAAGCTCACTTTTGAGAGTTGCCAAGAACATATGTTGAGGAAAAGATAGTAGTCTCTCAATAAATGGTGCAGCAAAAGCTGGATATCTGTATGCAAAAAAATAAAACTTGACCCATATCTCTCACCATATATAAAATTAAATCAAAATAGAGTAAAAACTTTAATGTAAGACCTCAAACTATGAAACTACTAAACGAAAAACTAGGGAAACTTTCCAGATATTGGATTGGGCAAGATTTCTGGAGTAATACCCCACAAACACAGTCAACTAAAGTAAATATGGACAAACGGGGTCATATCAAGTTAATAGCATCTGCATGGGATTAGTAATAGAATATATAAGGAAGTCAAACAACTCAAAGGCAAAAAGAAAAAAAAATACATTTTAGAATGGGCAAAAGACCTAAATAGACATTTAATAAGATATACCAATGGATAAAAGTAAATAAAAATATGCTTAACTTCAGCAATCATCAAGGAAATGCAAATTAAACCACAATGAAATTTATCTCACCTCAGTCAAAATGGTTATAATAGAAAATACAAAAAGTAACTAACACTGGTAAGGATACAAAAAAGAGAGAATATTCATATATTGTTCATGGGAATCTAAACTAGATTTTCCCCATTGGCCGGGGTTGGACTGGGGTCAATCTAGGCTGACCCCAATTGGCTATGCACTTGAGTCTTTCCCAAATAAGACAGAGGAGAAGGGTTACAGGTTAAGGTTTGGGGCAAGGTGGTTTGCAGCTTATGATGAGAGGGTTGAATCTTTGAAGAGGAACTTTTTTTTAATTCTGACAATTTCACCCTTTTTGTTTCATAATTCTTCCTCTTCAAATTCTTGTCTTAAGATTTGGCTTTGTTGCTCTTCTTGATTGTCTGGGAATAAAAGTTTGTCTGAATTTGGAGAGGGACAGACAGAGGAGGTTTTAGTGAGAACCGTTTCTACGAGTCTGAACTAATTCACAAACACAAGGTATGATGCAACAGCCTATGAGGATGGATACACTTGTTACAGTTGCAAGGCAAGCGAGGATAGAGGCCATAAGTCTTTTCCATTTACCAAACCGTCTTTCCATTAAACCTGCAAAGAGGTCATCTATTCCAGAATTTCAGCCAGCTCATTTGTGAGGGTGGTGAAGCCTCGTAGAGCCTTGGTAATGGTTCCATCCGGAGCTGTGTTATTTGGGATAAAAGTACAACATTAGGCTGTGATCATGACACAAGCTCTGCCTTTTTCTGCTGATATCATGTCAAGAGCTATCCTGTTTTCCCAGTCCATTTAGACGGTGGGACCTAATTACTCAGTGCTCCCCTTAATGGAATCACTGGTGTAATTAACAAATCGTTGTTGATTTTAATATATATAATTTATTCAATCAAAGTTTTTTTTATAGTAGACCACCAAAATTAAACTGACTCGAACCTGGCAGCTATTTGATTTCAAGTTTTAATTGATTGGGTACTCCTTGTGGTACTCCAATTGTGTCTATACAGATGTTGTGGTAGAAAGATCATTAAGGAGCTTCTCTTTTTTCCAAAAAGAGTGACTTTTTATCAGACTGATGAAATTCCAGGGTGAGAGGGATGGCCAACTGGATTAAAGAACAAGTACTGCTCTAATTACTTGGCAGCGTAACCAGTAGAGGTCCTCTGCAATACCACAAAACATCTGTTCATGGATAGATCAGGGCAGTTTTATTGGTGAGCTCTCAAAAAGGCTTGGATTCACTGCATCCTATTAGATTCCCAAAAAAATGCCAAGTTGTCCCCCTGTCGAGAGAGACACAAGGTAAAATTGGCAGCAGAGGCCAGGAACTGGATGGCCCTTGGGAGATGACTCACAGGGCAGTCTTTGACTTCTGGGAAAAGCAGTGAGAGAGTGGTGCATGACTTATTACCCCAGGCTATGGGGTGCTGAAGAGAGCTACCATACAGTCCATGCCTGGTTGGTTAGACCGTGCAAGTGACAACGGAAATATTTGGATTTCTGCCCTGCCTGTTGCACAGGTATAACTGTCACTTTTATTTAAAGTGTGAATGGAATATTTGATCCATTCCAGTAAGGCATTTGTATCTTGATATCCAGTTTCAATGGCCAGGGTTTGTTTTCAGTCTTTGATTTCCACTGTGGTCACTTTAGTTTTGTCATTGGTTATAACAAGATAGTTGTCTGCTTTGGAGGAGATTTTGAGGAAGGAATGGGTGCCAGAGGGATGACAAAACGAATCTCAAAGGACCCTCTGGGGTCTCTCCCAGTAATATTTTCCTCTATACCGTGAAAGCAACTTAAGGTGGGAATAGGGTTAGTGGTCCCGAGAATACAGTACCAGGAATGGCAAGGTAGCCAAGTATAGGGAATCTTACAAAGATCAGGTTGAGAGTGGGGTGAGTACCAAGGGAAAAGATACTTTTCTAAAGAGGCTAGTTGCTTTTGACTTTGTAGGTCTCTGCAAGGGATGGCTAAAAAAGCATCAAACACAATAGCTTGGGGAGAGAATGACTTGGTTATCTTAGTAATGAAATGCCCCTGAGCAACTGGCAGGGAGAAGAGACAAATTATGCCTTTTCAAATGTTAATTTTGAGGAATTTGATCCTAGAGTGACAGTCCATAATTCTGTAAAAGGTAGGTTTATTTTTATTTGGGTGTGATGAGTCCACAACTTTTTAGCTGTTTGGATGGCTGTTTCAGTTGTTACGAGTATTAGATAGAGTCCTTCCCATGACGGTTTGAGTTTTTTCTCTTTCCAGCTTTTTTGATAAGCATACAATCTCCAGGCTGATGTGGGTGTACTGGAAACTCTAGAGGTGGCATTTGTGCTAAGAGGCCTTGGGTCCTGAGGGAAGAGAGGGTGGAAGATAGACTACATATATAGTTTTTGAGAAATTGATCTTTTGTTTCCAATGTAGGGATGTCAGTGGTGGAATTGCTCTATGGCAATCTACAGAGCATTTCATAAGGGGATAGGCCGATATCTTTTCAAGGGGTGTTAAGAATTCTTAGTAAGGCAATAGGGAGGCACTTATTCCATGGCAGTCAGGTTTCTAAGATTAGTTTAGTCAGGCGATGTTTTAGAGTTTGATTTATTCTTTCTTCTTTTCCTGATTAGGGTGGGTACCAGGAAGTATAATATTCTCATTTTATTTCTAGTGTCTGGGTTATCCTTTAACGATACATGCAGGAAAATGGGTTCTATTATCTGTGTCAATGTTCTCTGTTAATCCTAATCTGGGTACGATATCTTCTATTAGTACTTTAACTACATTATTGGCAGTTGCACTTGGCAGGGGATGGCTTCCACCCAGTGAGTGAGATGGTCCACTATAACTAGCAAATATTTGAGGTGGCCTATTTGGGGCATTTCAGTATAGTCCATTTGGACACTTTGGAATGGCCTTAGCTTGGGATTTGTCCCTTGAAGGATGTTTTTTTTAAAGTTTGTTTATTGGTTTTCTGGCATACCATACAACTGTCTGTGAGTTGCCTGGCTAGGGCTCAAATCCCTGTACACCCACAGGTTCTAAGGACCACATCACACGTGGCTTGGGGACCCCAATGGGTCCCTTGGTGAAGTTATGTTAAGATTTCTCTCATTAGGGGTTTGGACAACATTTCTTTGTTATCTGGCAGTATTTATTTCCCTTCTGAGTTGTTTTTTTAGCCCCTATTTTCTTCAATTTTTCTTTATCTGCTTGGGAGAAGATTGGGGATATGGATGGGGAAGGGAGACAAGGGGTTAAGTGGAAAATGGGTGCTTTTTGGGAAGAAACAGCCTATTTGGCTATCTGGTCTGCAAGGTTATTTCCTCGACTCTCAAAAGAGAGACCTTTCTGGTGTCCTGGAACATGAACAATGGCTATATCCACTGGTAGCTGAAAGTTTTCTAATGCTTGCCATAATTAACTCTTTTTGGAAAAGGTTTTGGCCCTTGCTCGCAGTAAGGCCTTGTTCCATCCAAATTTTCCCAAAGATAAAGGCCACTCCAAAAGCATACTTGAAATTGGTGTAAATAGTTCCTTCTTGATTCTGCAGCTATTTTAAGGCTTGACTTAGTATGAATAACTCACATGTTCGGGCAAATCAGTCATTGGGCAGTCTCCCTGATTCTACTTCTGCAAGAGTTTCTCCATCAACCACTGAGTAGCCATTATGTTTTTTCCCTTCAATTACAGTCTGTCCCTTATAGGAGCTCAAGTGCTGTACTGGGGGCTCCACTGTTTCATGCAGAGCTGCTGGGCAGGTACATTTAAGTCTGCTGCAGCTGAACTCATAACCTCCTCTTTTCCCAGGTGTTCTGTCCTAGGAACATCTGCTCTATTTATAAGTTCCTGTCGTGCTGCTCCCTTTTTTCAAAGATGCCCTGCCCCACATGGAGTAGGCTGGTCACAGTCTGCTGGTGCTGAGCTGCCGCAGGCTCTGCCCAGCTACTGTGTGAACTGCCTCAGTCATGGGGGACACCCTTCCCCACACTGAACTAGACTGTCCCGGGTCCACTTGGGCTTGTGGGGAAACTCTCAATCCAGAGAATTTCAGATAGCTGGTTTTGTGGCAGTGGTACCCGCTGAGCCAGATCTCCTGGCTCCCTGTCTCAGCCCACTCCCTTTCAGCTGAATGGGGTGGCTCTGTCTCTGAGGCATTCCAGGCACCAGTTGAAATGGCTGCCCAGACTTGTCTGAGTTTCTGTGGGCTGAACCAGCACCAGCTGAAACTGGTGCCCTGAAAACTCATGGCACTTTTCGGCCAGGGAATCTCCTGGTCTGTGGACAGTGAAAAGTTGTTTGGAAATGTGGTGAGCACTCACCCTGTGTGCTGTTCTCGCTGGGAACTGCACTCCAGAACTGTTCCTATTCGACCATCTTGGATCCTCACCCTACCTACTAAAATTTTGACCAAAATTGTATATGTGTATGTATGTGCCCATAACCATGAATACATTTTGATGGGTGGGGAAGAAAAGCCATTCCTCTTATTAGATTCCCACAAGCCATCAATAGTTTAGGTTACTTTTTCCAAGCTTTCTTTTAATTTTAACATTCTAAGTTTAATATTATGAAATATCACAGCCAATATTCTACTACTTTCCCCATTCAACTTTCTAAAATCAGTCACAGATACTAAATGATATTTAAATGTTAATGTAGCCCTAAAGGAGAATGCATTCATTATGAAAACATAATTGACTGACATGGTAAATTAACCAGTCATAGTTTTAAAAGGACTGAAAGAGATGTTTTCTTGTACTTTCATGGACATGAAATATTAAAATTAGACAAGCCTTCAAGGTAATGCTGAGCAGTGGGTTATTACCCATCTTCTATATTTGAATTAATAAACATATATGTTTAAATGCATAAGGGCATCTAAGTGTTTGTGCATAAGTATATAAAAATGCATCTTGCAATATAAAAATTTTAGCCTAAAAATAAAAGAGAAAATCTGCAATTCAAACAAGACCGTACTATGTTTAGAAAATCAAAATTTGTAGGGTTATCTCCCTGGAAAGCAAGGGTAAAAAAGGAAAGATAATTGCATTGCAATTCAGGTTCCAAAGCACAAAACTCTACCTAGAAAATCACAGCCATCATGTGCATGAATAAAAATTTGCTATTGCTGAGAGACTATGATTAAAAAAAAATAAAGTAATATCAGGGAGAATATTGAAGCTGACAGTCCAAATACAGAAAAAAGTTAACTGATTCTTCTAACCTCTTAGGAGATAGCATCAAGGTTGAAAATGTGTTCCTTTGGTTACATTTCCTAGAAAAAATATGGGAAAGGAAAGATTCTAGGGGAATATAACTTTGAGGAAACCATGGAAATAAGCACTGGCCTATGTCTCTTGGGTCTAAAACCAATCAAGTCTGGCTTAATAAGAAACAGGCTTTAGAAAAATGCAATATTCTCTCAACTTTTTTTTGCCATCAGAGATCTGTATTTCTGCTATGAACAAATGTTTTTGTTATTTTAATCTAATAAGAGGAGTTGTAGAAGAATGAAAATGCCTAGAAAGGAAAGGGCATGATCCTGATAAATATGTCCACATTAGACTATCAACACCCAATTTGCTAAAATTTAAGCTACTGGAGAGAGCAAGGGAACAGAACTCTGAAGATAGCAATTCATGAGCTTGCAAAGCATATTTATGGAAAAACAAAGGGTTTAAAGCAGTCTCCAGTGCTCCTTCCCTGGGCGTACATTGACTCCATATCAAACCAGACCACGGGCAAGATCGAATGTAAGCATTTGTCAATACATAGGTCAAAGACTTTACAGGTCAACAAAGATTGTATAAAAAAAGGAAATGTTTACATACTGTAATGCCACTTCCTTCCATATTTTGTACAGACTCAGACAAATGGCATAGGATACGTTGGTGGTTAAATCAATCTATTTTATGCTAACTTGCTGTGTGACCCAGGACAAAGTGCTTAACTTTGAGTCGCTGTTCCTTCTTCTGCAACATAATGATATGTGGACTATATACTCAATCTGTAGTTCATGAAATGTTTTCCCTGATGATCTTTACAGTTTATAAGAATCAACCAGGTGTGTGAGGAGAGCAGAGCAGAAAACATGGTTCACATACTTATAACAATTTCTGATAAAAAGTGAGTGGTCAATAAATATTTATGATTAAAAAATGCAAAATTTATATGTCCTATTCCAGATTTAACATCAGGATCTTTGAGTGAGGATTGGAATGAAGAATGAGGATCTACATGTTAACAAATGCTGTGGATTATTCTTACAGACACCTAAGCATGAGGACCACTAATATAGTAATAAAGCCTTCCACCTCCCTCACACACACTTTTATAGAGATAATTCTCATTTCGAATCCTTTCAGAGTGGCCCATCCTTTTCAAAATAAAAGCAGAGGCCATTTGAAGAAACAATGATGATTTGAATGAATTTCCCCTACCTCCTTCCATTTTCACAGTTCCATAGGCTCAGTTCTTTTGATTGTATTATGTCCTCTTTAACATTATATGTTATTATACAATGTCCTTCAGAGATAGAATATATTTGATTTAGGGCTCCTGAACATTTTAGCAATGAGTGAATATCCATCAGAAATCAGTTTGATCTTGAAGATGTGAACTGTTTATTGAAAATTTTAATGACATGGGGGAAATTTAATCTTAGTAGGGACCTTTATAACCCTGCTAACTCTTCAGTCAGTTCAAATTCTAGTAAAGTACGGAAACACATTTTTATATACTCCTGAATATCTTCTTTTCATGGATAGAGATTTCTTCTTTTTTTCATGGAGATTCCTATTCAATCACTATTGCACCAACAATCATTTGCTGCCGTGTTTTATTAGTAAACTTTGTTTTTATTTTGTAGTTTACAAAAGTCATTATATTTTGGTTCATATGTTCAAAATTGTTTTAAATATCTTTATGTTGTACAATATCTATAGTAAGTGCCTAATAAATGTGTCTCTTTCTTTCTGTTCTTAAAAATCACATGCTAATTTGACTCTTTCTAATTCTCCACTGGATTATTGCAATAGTTTCGTACTTAATCCTTTCTGTCTCTTTTCTTGATGTTGCAGAATAGACAAATTTTGCTAAACTGTGTTTTGGTTCAAATGGCTTCAATGATACTGCCAGTCAAATTATATCTAAACTGATTTTCTGGAGTATAAAACCCTGATTATGTCTGCCAAACCTACCCCCTAGTTATTTTTAGGGTTGGGCTCGGTGGTTCATGCCTGTAATCCCAGCACTTTGGGAGGCCGAGGTGGGTGGATCACGCGGTCAAGAGATCGAGACCATTCTGGTCAACATATGAAACCTCGTCTCTACTAAAAATACAAAAAATTAGCTGGGCACAGTGGTGTGTGCCTGTAATCCCAGCTACTCAGGAGGTTGAGGCAGGAGAATTGCCTGAACCCAGGAGGCAGACGTTGCAGTGAGCCGAGATGGTGCCATTGCACTCCAGCCTGGGTAACAAGAGCGAAACTCCATGTCAAAAAAAAAAAAAAAAGAACTTGCTACATTTTTTTTTGTCTCTGTGTGTAAATTTGGTATCTGTTTTCTAACTTGTTTTGTGATAATTGTAGTTTTACACATAGTTGTAAGGAATAATACAGAGACAACTTGTATACTCTTTATTCAGAATCTCCCAACAGTAACATATTGTATGCCATGAAAGAGGAATTTTTTTTCCCCTTTTTATTTTATTTTTTTTTTTAATTTTTTTTATTGCATTTTAGGTTTTGGGGTACATTTGCAGAACATGCAAGACAGTTGCACAGGTACACACATGGCAGTGTGTTTTGCTTCCTTCCACCCCTTCACCCACATTTGGCATTTATCCCCA
>CAUYOR010059196.1:0-22786 GCA_963573925.1 Callimico goeldii | reverse complement strand
ATCAAAAACGATGAGTTCGTGTCCTTTGTAGGGACATGGATGAATCTGTAGAACATCATTCTCAGCAAACTGACACAAGAACAGAAAACGAAATACCGCATATTCTCACTCATAACCGGGTGATGAACAATGAGAACACATGGACACAGGGAAGGGAGCACTACACACTGGGGTCTCTTGGGGGGAATAGGGGAGGGACGTGGCAGGGGGGAGCTGGGAGGGATAGCATGGGGAGAAATGCCAGATGTGGGAGAAGGGGAGGAAGGCAGCAAATCACACTGCCATGTTTGTACCTATGCAACTATCTTGCATGTTCTGCACATGTACCCCAAAACCTAAAATGCAATTAAAAAAAGATTCTGAATAAATGGCAAATGGCTTTACCATTTGTCATTACTATCTTTAGGGGTCTGTCTGGAAATACTCACTTTATTTTAAGGAATTCCTCAATTCCTTAATAGAAATGAAGAATAAAGGCTATCTAATCCTATATAGATCTCCTACCTGACTCAGGAGTCATGTGACTTCAGAAGTTTGAAAAACCTAACTTCCTTACCTGAATATAGGGATGACAACGTACAGTTCATAGGGTTTTCATGAGAATTTAATGTGATCTCTGGTAGTATGGATGCCACGTAGTGCCAGACACAAAGTATTAAAAAATGGCAGAAAGCACAACTAGTTTATAGTCGGCTGGGACACAGGGATTTGCAATTTCTGCTTTTGACCACTCACTACCCTCAAGTTTTCTGGACAGATAATGTGCACAGAGAATTAAGAAAAAAGCACTTTCCTGTCATCTGCAGCTTTGGCCTCAAACCCTGTTGAAGAATGCCAGTGAGTTAGGTTCAGCCACATGAAGAGAGCCTTTGTCTTCCATTAGGTAACTTAAATTATGGTATATAAAAATACCTGCTTTACTTCTACACAGAAGTCCAACCTAGATTCTTAGATTTTAATGGCTCCTATGCAAGACAAAGCAGAGTTTTCCATTTTCAGAAAAAAAGGCAGTGAGAAAAGTCAGACTGTGTGACCTCTTCTGAATTTCAACCTGTACAAAATATGGCCCAGGAGGGTCCTAGAATCATCTATCAGTAAGAGTTGTGTTTGGCTTCAAATAATCGAGTACGTAACTCACCCTGGCTTAACCAGCACAAGATACCACAAGAAACACGGAAGTGGACAGCACAACCATGTCACTAGGAATAATAAGGATTCAGACTTCTCTTTCTGCTCGTCCATGCTTAGCAAATGGCTTTTTAAAACTCATGGCTGGAAAAAGGTTACTTTAACATTCATGGTTATATTTTTTGGATATATTCCCTAATTGAAAGAAGATACAGCCCAAGGGCCATGAAACAAACTTCCCCTTTAACAGCTTTCCTGTCTGCTCTACCTGCCAATGTGTGTTTCTACTTCATTAGCCAAGGGAGGGCCATGAGATTTTTCCTAGCTGCAAGGGAGTCAGCAAAGGGTGGATATTTTTAGGTAGGTCTAGTAATTCCCCTGAGAAAACCCGGCTTTGGTTTGTAAGGAAAGAGGAGTTTATGGATAGTGAACAAGGAATTCACAGCACGAGCCACATAGAAGCTTCTGGGTCAACAAGGAGAATGCAGGTAGAGAATTGTGGAGGATTGTCACAGTAAACATTGGTGGAATCTGAATGAATTATTATATTGTGATATATCAAAGTATCCAGATGAGTTCTGCTGAAATATTAGAGTAGACTTTCCCTGGAAAAATATTTCAGTAATTTCCAATGAGACGAATAAAATGCAACAGAATGGTTCATAGTCCTGCAGTGGTGGATGCATACTTCCCACCTATGAGTATGTACTGTGTGGTGAAACTGTATTAGTTATTTCATTGGGTTTTTTTGTTTGTTTCTTTTGAGCACCAAAGCCTCTTTTATTGGCAGGACTTTGCAGGCCTCCCTGCTAGGGTGGAATTTCACCTAAGTGTCACAGTGTCTTCCACTGCCAGGTGGGGGCCATATATAAGGCTGGGATTCCAAATGGCGCCAGCTCTCCTGCTGGCAAGGAGACTGGGAAGAGCAGTGTGACAGCTCGTTAGGTGAGGTCTAGGCAAATGGCAGTTCTTTAGAAGAAGGAAGGTAGGGCAGGTTATGTTTATCACACCTGGCCATATGAGAAGATATTTCACCTCTCTAGTTACTTATAAATCCTCACGCAGTTTCTCCATAGCTGACGATCATTAGATTCTGGACCATTAGCTTTTGTAAAGGAGAGAAAGCCACTGATTACATTTTTGCTGATTCTGTCATGGTGCCCCACTGTTAGGGTAAGGAGAGGATTGTCAGTATTTAATCAGGCTTTTCAGAACTCATTGGAAAAACCGTGCAGTGTCAAGCAATCTGGAGCTAGCTTTGACTCTAAATTGACTTGGCCTTTTGGGGAACAATAGCACAGGAGAGGGTCTCCTCCCCTAACCAGACCACAGGAAGCTTAGCTCATGTCCTGAATCCTCTGCCAACTTGCCCTTAGGCAGGCACCACAGTTGTCAGGTGTAGGGCAGAGGAGCTTCAGTTGAGTCTCAACTGAAGCTGCTTATAGAAATGCGTACATGCTTTGTGGGAAGTTGTGATCCTGACTACCACATTTACAGAGTCCCTGCCATATGCAATATTTCAACTCATTTAAAAACAAAGTTCCTCTGCACATTCATATAACAGCATGTACTTTAAACACAAGGGAACTGAGCCTCTGCAAGTTGTGGATCCTTGGGGATTTGAATCCATGTCTGCCTGTCTTCCGTGTTCCTTCCACTGTTCCCTCCTGAGGCTCATGTAGACAAGAGCAGTTTTTAGAGAGTCCTGCTCACACTTTGCAGTGACATTTGTGGGCAGTCATGGCATGTGTGGCTCTTTTGCAATCCCTTCTTCACAGGGGATTGCAGGAGACTTCACATCTCTTCACAGGGACCTCGACCTCTGGGTGAACAGAGAGAAAGAGGGGAGTCATTCCATCTTCATGTGACAAGTGAGATGGTAGGTGCCTAAGATACCTTCATAATGGCATCTTCATTATCATTTTTATTATGCCTGTTATTAAGAAACACTCATTTTGACTCAATACTTGCCAGGCATTATAAGCACTTTGCCTATTACAAATCATTTAATTCTCCTAATGGCACTGTGAGGGACATTACCATCATTACTATCCCCATTTGTACATGAGGACATTGAGCACAGGGACACCGTGATGGTGATTTACTCAAGGCTACACAGTCAGAAACAGGCAGATTTTCAGAGCTTACCCTCTTAATCAAAATGCTATATTGCTTCAGAAGACTCAAAGAGAAATTTTCCCCAGCTGCGTGAGCACTCCCATATCATAGCCGACCATTTACATCTTGAGCTGTTTGATACAGTCATATATTGTATCCCACAGGCATCCCTGAAATGTGTCCCACTGAAAGCATCCTGCCTTCTCCCAGCTTCATCCCAGCTGTGATGCCGGAGGATAGACTGGGATCATGGAGGTGGGAGGCTATGTCTCACACATGTCTTAGGAAGTAGCAACAAAGACGTTGTATCTTTAATGAAATATGGGGTTGAGCATCATTCCCTGCCCATGCTTCCCATGGATGGTCCTGTTCCTGCCTCACAATGATTCTGCAAGGCTGGGACAAGTGTAACTTCCCTCACCTATGACAAAAGAGAAGCTTAGGGAGGGAAAGTTACTAGCTTTAAGTTTTCCAGCCTGACTTTGGGCACCTAGGTGTTCAGACTCCAGAGCTGTGTTTGACTTTTGGTGATAATGATTTGTATTTTAGGTTATGTCAGATGTCCCTGGGTCAGAGTGGTTGTTTCATGCTATACTGATACGAAAAATGATTTTGACAAAATGTCACATGTTTCTGTATTCCCATTATGAAATATTACTCCTAGTTTTATAAAAATTGCATGTCGATTCTCTATCACTCACAGAATTGTGTATTAGGATTGGATTGTAGAACCCTGTTGTTTGAGGGAATCTTTGTTTTTAAAATTTTCACTTATTTGTTCTTTCACCTGGCATTTATTGAATGCCAGCTATATCAGCCCTCTGTTAGTTTCTGGAGATACAGAGATGAATAGGGCACGGCTTCTCTCCTTCAGTGGCTGGTGGTAATGGATATTTCTATTATCAACTGACAACAGATGTTCATTAGGTGCTTTTCTCTCTGGCACAGTCATGAGACCTCTAAGGAATACAAAAGAAGTAAATAGTAGCATTCTTATTCTCAAGGTGCTTTTGAGAAAACAGAAGGAAATAACATGAAACAGGAGATGATATTAGAAAATTAGTAATCAGAGCGAGATTCCGATTGGGCTCCTATAATAAGAGCGATGTGGAAATTAAGGTGAGTTTATAACATTAAAGCACCTGGCTTTGCCTTCCCTAAAATAAGCTTGGTGCTAGCCAAACGGCTCTGCATTTTAATCCCTAAACTATCTATTGACCAGCTGTGTGACTGTGGGCAAATTACCTAACCTCTCTGAATCACAATTTGTGTATATTTAACATGAGAATATTGAATCCCGTCTATTGGTTTTGTCCTGAGGAGGAAATTTGAAAGCTTGCCTGCATTTGTTTACAATTACTGCTGTCACATATTGCCATAACCGCAGTGGTTTAAAGCAACATAATGTTATTATCTTAGAATTCTGCAGGTTAGAAGTCTGAAATGTGGGCTAAAGTCTGTCTTCCTGCATGGAGGTTCCAGAGGAGTTTCCATGCAGTACAAGAGTCTGTTTATCTGTTCCAGTTTATAGAGGCTGCCTGCATCCCTTGGCTGGTGAGGTCAAGTCTTTCTTATATTATACTACTCTGTCTGTCTTTCTGTCTGCCTGTCTCTCTCTGTCTCTCTTACCTCCTTCTCTGTCTTATAAGGGAAAGACTGTTATGATTGCATTGAGTATACCCATGTATTTAGAATTATCTCCAAATTTCAAGGCCAGCTGACTGACAGCCTTCATTTCATCTGCAATCTTAATTCTCTTTTGCCCAGCATATTCACAGGTTCTTAAGATTAGGGGTTGGGAGGTATTATTATGCTTACTACATTATGTAAAGGGCATAGTTTCGTGCCAGTCATAGAGATCGAAATCAATAATGGGTGGCTGTTGTTGTTACTGTTTCCCAGAAGGCGTCCTGTGCGAATCTAGGCTACAGAAACACATCAGCATACTGTCTGAAGTCTTCCGCCTCTTAGCTTCTTTCTCCATTCTGAGGAAGCTCATGGCCCATCTTCTTTTACCATTGGATCGTTCTTCAACAATTTAAGCAAACCATTCCCTTCTTTATGATAACTTCTTTGAGTGACCCCAGGTAGAAGGAGATAGCTCTAAAATGGTTAAAAGATACTTGGAGATTTACTTACATTACTTGCTGAGTCTGTGAACATGTACAAATCCCTTTATCTCCAAATGTTAATTTCTCATCTTTAATATAGAAATCATGGCAAGTATATTAAAGACATCCTATAGGGATCAAACAGTCTCTTGCACCTCAAATATGAATATGTGGTTTATGGATTTACGACCTGGTGGAAATTTCCCATGACATTAAAGGGAATTACTAAAGCAGTTTAAGCATTCTGTTTAATCAGGACAGAGAGCCTGAATGGGTCAACCCAACCGAAAGGTAAACTTTGAACCTGTAAATTATCTGAAGTTCAAGATAATTAAGTTCTTGAAGTGAGATGCAGTAGCATCAAGCGCTTTTAGGAAACAGTAAATCGAGAGCACTTTGAAATAAGCAATAAAAAGGCCTTAAACTATATAACAAAATGTGCCTCCTGTGAGATGGGGAAGGAAAAAGGAAACACCCATCTCTGGAGTTGGAATCCTGGTTACCCTTTCCTGGCTCTGTGGCTTTGGATAACTGGTTAGATCTCTCCAATGGCTCAATTCCTTCCTTGATTTACCCTTGAGATAGTGCTTGCTTCCACGTAGGATTTATAAGGGATCAGCCAAGATTGCTTCCCTGGAAGTCGCTAGCACAGGTCCTGCCACAGAAATGCTTAATAAATCCTCAGCGTAGCTGTAACGGCTCCAAGCGCAGTAGGATGGGAGAGGGATGCATAGCCCCTGGCAATGACTGATGCATTGTATTAATATGTTCAGAGAAGGCACCATTACAATGTGACGGTTGGTGGCAGTGCTGATGGGTTTCGTGTCCCTTTCCTTCTTTATGAAATTACTGAAATACACAGGTCTTTTATTAAAGAAACATTACAAATAACATCTTGTATTCGTGCCAGTCAGGGTTTGCCAGTTATTGGCCCGTGAAGACTGAGCCTGCAAATGTGTTTGATCTTGTTGACACAGTGCTTTATTGCTAATGTTGTGGCCATGGTTGCTGCTGCTAATGGTTTTTGCTGTTGCTGATGTTGCTGTTGTCGTTACCATTGATTTGTGAACCAATATTTAGCATTTTAAAGATGTTTTATTACAAAATTAAATTTCTGTCTTCTCCTGAAAAACTGAAAGATCTAGCCACATGCAGTTAGCGTTTCTGCAGGCTCATCATAAGCCACCGCTTAGTAGCAGCTGCTCCTGCGGCCAAGGCTGCCACCGCCGCCCCCACGCAGGCAAGTGTCACGGTCATTTGTAAATGAGCTTCCATTGGGATTTTCTGATGGTAGTTTACTGCTTCTGGACCCGTATACCCACCAAAAGCAGAAAATAGAAAGATAGATTCGGTGGAACCCAAGGTTTTCTTACGATTTCATTTGTGTAATTTACCTGGCTACCATAAGCATTTGCGTTTTCTCCAGGTGGTATGGAGCCTTATCCCTTCCAATAGATATAGTCACTGTGATTTTCCTGTTGAACAGGACAGGTGCCTTTTATATTTTTCAGTAAAATTTTTAAATTGTAGAATCACATGCAGTTTTAAGAAGTAGGTACAGAGATATCTCACATAATGTTTATCTAGTTTCCTTAATGGTAGTATCTTGCAATGCTGTGTTACAGTTTCACAGTCAGGATATTGATATGCACAATGAGGATACAAATTATTTTCCTCACCACATGGATCTCACATTTTATGTTGCTCTTTGATAGCCACACCCACTTACCTCCCACTCCCATCCTCTCCCCAACCCCTGGCAGCTAATAATCTGTATTCTATTTTCATAATTTTGCAGTTTTAAACATTGCACATAAATAGAAATGCACACCTTTTCAAATTAGCTTATTTTGCTGAGAATAACTGTCTGGAGATCCATCTAGGTTGTTCTATGTATGAATTGTTCATTCTTATTTATTATGGAGTAGTTTCCACAGTTTATTCATTTACTGAAGGACATCTGGGTTGTTTCAGTTTTTAGTATTGTGGATAAAGCTGCTCTAAACATTTTGGACAAGTTCTTTTATAAGTAAGTTTTCATTTCTCTAAGAGAAATGCCTAAGAGGGCAATTGTTGGGTTGAGTTGTGGTTTAATTTTTAAACACACTAGCAAACGTTTTCCAGAATGGCTGTTTCATTTTACATTTCCACCAGCAAAGTGTTGAGTGATCTACTTTGTCTACATAACTGCTAGTATCTGGTGTTGTCAATGTTTCTTATTTTAGTCATTCTGATGACTGCATTGTAGCAGCTCATTGTGGTTTTACTTAGAATTTTGTCTGATGATGTCAAATATCTTTTTTAAACATTTATTTTATTGTATATGTTTAAAGTATACAACATGACGTTTTGATATTTATAAAAATATCATCTTGTATACTTTAAATATATACAATATAACCATTACAGGTGAGCAAAGTAGCATATCTACTGTCTTCCAAAGTTGCCTTCTTCTTCTTTTTTTTTTTTTTTTTTTTTTGATACAGAGTCTTGCTTTGTGGCCAGGCGCCAGGCCGGAATGCAGTGGTGCAACCTCAGCTCACTGCAACCTCCGCCTTCCGGGTTCATGCAATTCTTTTGCCTCAGCTTTCTGGGTAGCTGGGACTACAGGCCCACGCCACTACACCCAAATAATTTTTTTTTTTGTATTTTCAGTAGAGACAGTGTCTCACCATGTTGGCCAGGATGGTCTCAATCTCTTGACCTCGTGATACGCCTGCCTTGGCCTCCCAAAGTGCTGGGATTACAGGCTTGAGCCACCGCGCCCGGCCGCCTTTTTTTTTTTTTTTTTTTTTTTTTAATGTTCAATTTTTCGGTGGTAAGTACATCTAAAATATATTTTCTTAGCAAATTTTCAGTATGTTATACGATATTATTAACTGTAATCCTCCTGCTGCACATTGATCTCTAAACGTATTAATACTATATAAGAGCAAGCCTGTACTCTTCAACCTACGTTTCCCCATTTCTTCTTTCTTCCCCCCTCCGTTCTTGGTAACTTTCATTCTATTCTCTCTTTCTGTGTGTTTCACTTCTTTTAAAATGTTCTATATGTAAGTGAGATCATGCATTTTCTTTTTCTGTATCTGGCTCATTTCGCTTAAGCATAATGTTCTCCAGTTTCATCCACTCATCCATGTTGTTGAAAATGGCAATGTCTTCCTCTTTTAAGGCTGAATAACATTCCATTGTCTGATTGTGTATGTGTGTGTGCGTGTGTTTGTGCAGTGATATGTATTCCACAGTTTATCCACTGATCCACTGCTGGGCAGTTAGGTTTTTGCTGTTCCTTGGCTGTTGTGACTGATGCCACAGTGAGCATGGAGATGCAGTTCTCTCCATGAGATGCTGACTTTCATTTCCAGTTGGTATACACAAGCAGAGGGGTTTCTGGGTCATAGGGTAGTTTTATTTTTACTTTTTTGAGGAACCTTTATGTTATTTTTCATAACGGCTGTGCCAATTTACATTCCCACCAACAAAGAGGGTTTTCTTTCCTCTGCATTTTCATCAACACTTCTTATTTCTCATCTTTTTCATAACTATCCTAAAATGTATGAGGTGATATGTCGTTATGGTTTCATTTGTGTTTCCCTGATGATTAGTGACACGTTGAGTACTTTTTCACAAACATGTTGGTCATTTGAATGTTTTCTTCGGAAAAATGTATATTCAGATCCTTTGTCCTTTTAAATTGGATTATTGTTATTGCTATTGAGTTGCATGAATTTCTCATACATTTTGAACACTAATCCCTTATCAGACATATTGTTTGCAAATATTTTCTTTCATTTGTAAGTGACCATTTTATCTTGTTCATTTTTCTTGTTTATCAAGATTATATTATAGCTGTTTAATATCTTTTGTGGTTCCATACATATTTTAGAACTATTTTCTCTAATTGCATAAAAAATGCCCTTGGGTCTTTTTTTTTTTCTTTGAGGCAAGTTCTGAGTCTGACACCCAGGCTGGAGTGCAGTGATGTGATTTCAGCTCACTGCATCGTCAACCTGTGGCACTCAAGTGATTTTCCCACCTCAGCCCTCCAAATAACTGAGACTACAGACTACAGGCATGTGCCACCACACCCAGCTAATTTTTTTTTTTATAGGGATGGTGTTTTACTATATTGACTAGGCTGGTCTCAAATTCCTAGGCTCAAGCAATCCTCCAGCCTCAGCCTCCCAAAGTGCTGGGATTACAGGCATGAGCCACTGCACCTGACTTGGCATTTTAACAAGAACTGCACTGATACTCTATATTGCTTTGCATGTATGAACATTTGAACATCTTTTCATGGACTTATGTGTCCTCTGTGTGTCCCCTTTGGTGAAATTTTTCTTGTGTTTTCCCACTTTTTAATTAGTGTGTTTGTTTTTACTATTGAGTTCCAAGAGTTCTTTATATGTCCCAGGTAATAGTCCTTTGTCACATGGTCAGTTCTCAATATTTACATTAGTATATTCTGTAAAGTCACTGTGAATACTGAATCAGCAAATGGCGAACCACCATTCCTAGGGGAAATACAGGGTTAGGTTCCTGTGAGCCTCTGGTCACATTTCTGCCAAACTGGGCAATACATAATCTTGTCTTATGTGTTTCTGTTTAAAGATATCCCACAATTTGTATACACTATTGATTCATTACATTGATCTCAGTCAGCAGCACTAGAACTCATAGCTGAGTGTAGCTCATCTAACTCACATCCTTTCTCCATGAGGCACATCACAGCACTCCAGCCCTTAGGAACACTAGACAGCTCTTCAGCAGCACTCCTGAGGTCCATCTCAAACAGTGGAGTCACCAAAAAAAAGCACAGAGTACAAAAATATTTAGTGTGACTAAATAAATTGCAAAACAGATACTTGTTTATAGTATTGCTTAGCCTCAGTTGGCCACCTGACTGTCAGAAGATTCAGACTTTTTACACTGTTTTCATGTCTGTGTATGACCACTATGGTGCTGTGGGTGTTGCATTTGGAGCTAAAAACACATTTTATCAAGTGAGCAAATTCCAAAATATGGAAGACACAGATACTGAGGTTCCACTGTATATGATTTGCAACTGTTTTCTCCCACAGTGTAGCTTGTATTTTAATCCTCTTAACAGGGTCTTTCACAGCACAAAACTGTTTAGATTTAATGAACTAAAATTTATCTGCAGGGCACAGTGACTCATGCCTGTAATCCCAGCACTTTGGGAGGCCAAGGTGGGAGGATCACTTGAGACCAGGAGTTTGATGCCAGTCTGGGCAACATGGCAAGACCTCATACCTCAAAAAAAAAAAAAAAACTTGTTGTTTTTATTTTATGGATCATGTTTTCTGTACCAAGTCTAAAAACTTTTTGCTTAACTCTCCATTTAGAATATATTTTAGGCCAGGTGCAGTGGCCCACACCTGTAATCCCAGCACTTTGGGAAGCTGAGGCAGGTGAATCGCCTGAGGTTAGGAGTTTGAGACCAGCCTGGCAAACATGGTGAAACACTGTCTCTACTAAAAGTAAAAGAAATTAGCCAAGCATAGTGGTGGGCACCTGTGATCCCAGCTACTCGGGAGGCTGAGGCAGAAGAATCACTTGAACCTGGAAAGTGGAGGTTGCAATGAGCTGAGATCGAGACACTTTACTCCAGCCTGGGTGACAAAATGAGACTCTGTCTCAAAAACAATGTAAAAAAATGATTTTTAAAAAGAATAATTTAAAAACTTTTCTCTGTTTTCTATGTTTTATGGTTTCATATTTTTCATTTAAGTTCACAATCTACTTTGAGTTACTAATAATTTCTTTATAAGATATGAAATTAAAGTTGAGGTGTGTTTGTCTGGTAGTGGCTGTTACTTTGTCTGTGGATAGCCAGTTGCTTCAGGACAACTTATTTTAAAAGGCGAACTCTCCTCCACTGAGTTGCATTTGCACCTTTGTCAAAAATCGTGTGGGCATATGTATGCCCTCATTACTGCAGGGTGGTGGGTGGAGGTCCAGGCTCCCCACATGGTCTCCACTTCAACTGAGCAGGTGGGGTTCTCTTTGCCATCTGTTTCAGATGGAAGCCTGGCTCCCTGCTGCAGTCCTTCTCTTGGCAGGTTGGGTGGAGATGCAGAGTTTTCATGCAGTCTGGGGATGGCGGGTGTCTAGACTTCCCACTTTGCCTTTGCTGGTGTGGGTGGAGGGAGGCCCACAGTGTTTTCTGTTTCTTGGCTGGAGTAGACAGCTGTTGCCTAAGAGTTTTCTGTCTTGCTGTTCTCTTCCTGATCCTTCGGTTGGAAGGAGAAGGCTTTTTTGGTATAATTTTCTTGTCTGTGGCTACTAGCTTTTCTGGCTTCTTGGCTTCTCCAGTATCCAGTCTGGGGTATATGAGGCAATGCAGATGCCTCGCTGACATGTCTCTCCTTCAGTCCCGAGGTCCCTAACCTATTTGCTTTCTTAGCTACGTTTAAGAATCTTCATTTGCTTTTCTATATACTGTTTTTCTATATAGAGCTTTTGTTGTGCTTAGTGCAAAAAATAGGGGAAAGTATGTCTGTCTACTTCATATTTCTGGAAACAGAAGCCATGGCAGATACTTGTAGAAAGTACTCGTTTTGCAGATACAGAAGCAAGTTCAGAGAAATTATGTGATGTACTTAAAGTCACACAGCTAGAAATGTGTCACTTACACTACAGCTATGAATCCAGCACCAGTGCTCTTTTCTCTTTATCTCTGTACATCATTTTTACATAAAAACAAGCATGCAACTACCAACAGAACGTTCTGTGAGTGTATGTGCACCGAAAGTACCTCAATAGCAGGGTACTCACCCAGCTATGGGCTCAGTGAGCCATGAGAGACTGATGTGTTCATGATCCATTTTCCTTATGTTTCACTTTGGTTTATTCACATTCCATTTCGCAATGGGTTTCAAATCAGTGAAAGAAGAGAACAATGATGATGCCAATAATGTCCTCCAGTGCTTACAGGCAAAGAGTCATTAATCGCAAAGCACAGAACTTCAAAGGATACTTCTGTACTTGGGGCCAAAGAGGGCACATTAGAGACTTAGCTGGCAGCATGGGGACCTGCATGTTGTCCTGAAATGATGGGATTAGAAAATGGGAGTGCTATTTAAAAATTAAGGAGGCAAAACATACAGGGAACGGTGTATTTGGCGACGCCTCCAAGAGGGCTAACTCAGAGGCTATGCTAATAAAGGAAGTAGTTTTTGTGTTGCAACCTGATAGAAACTGAATTTATAGATGGATTCTCCACCATGCGTAAAGAACCTGCTTTCCTATAACAATAACCTTTCTTGAGTACATAAAACCCATACCCCTTAATGAAACTGTCACATGACCCATCTCTTTCTTTTCTCTATTCCCGTCATCTCCAACCTTGTTCAGTCTTGTATGATCTCAAGTGAACTCAACTTCCTGTCTTCAACACTGCCCTGTCCCTTCCCTCTCCACCTTTGCTGATAAAATGCATTTGTCACGAATGCCAGATGATAGTGCATGCTGCCAAGAAACTTCCCTAATTTCCTATGACTTTCAGGAATAAGTCTAGGTATTTTTAGATGTCAACATTAAGACGCCTGATCTTCAGCATCCTGTCCTCTGCTCTTTTCTTAGGTATTACCAGATCCGAGTGACCTTGAAGGTGTCCTCAAGGATCCCCCACAGACTGAGTGCCTCCATCGTCGGGCAGACAGGTAAGCAGAAGAATGGCAGTGGGTCGCTTGCCCCAGTGGTGAATCTCTTCATTTGTCACTGCTTGCCAGGGCACAGCAGAGTGCAAGGCTTGCAGAGGCACTCAGTCAATCTTTGGTGAATGTTGAATGAGTGAGTTTTGGAAACAGAGACCAAGAGTTGGAGGTGGCCATATGTGCACATTGTGGAAAGGGGGACCTGGCTTAAGAAAAAATACACTTTCCCAGGAACAGCCAGTATTTGAGACAAACTGGCTGTGGGGGGCTTGGTTAAAGTCAAGTCACGGAGGATGCCAGTGGGAAATGACGTCCAGCAAGTGGGTTAAACAGGAAGCCTGTTAAAGGGAACCTGGGAATCAACTAGGTACAGAAGACTGAGTGAGTAGGTGCTGTGGTGGTATGTTCCATGCATGGTGAGGCAGTGGGGGAGCAGTGTCCGAGAGCAGTGCTCCCAGCTTGAGGAGAAGGATTGCCAAGGACAACTCGGATCCTCATCTTGAGAAGGCTGGAGTACAAAGTGGTAACCGGGGCTCTGAACAGGTAGTCTATCACAGAGTGGTACGTCAGAAATAGAGAAGTTATCATGCCAGAAATACAGACAGACATGATATTAACTAGTAGACCTGTTAGGAGTTTGCATTAATAAATTTGGGAGAACTGTGCAGGCTAGGTAGACCTTAAGAAGAAGAGGCAGGGCACGGTGGCTCACACCTGTAATCGCAGCACTTCATGAGGCTGAGGTGAGTGGATCACCTGAGGTCAGGAGTTTGAGACCAGACTGGTCAACATGGGGAAACCCCGTCTCTACTAAAAATACCAAAAAATTAGCTGGGCGTGGTGGTAGGTGCCTGTAATCACAGCTACCCAGGAGGCTGAGGCAGGAGAAACACTTGAACCTGGGAGGCGGAGGTTGCAGTGAGTGGAGATAGCACCACGGCACTCCAGCTGGGTGACAGAACAGGACTCTGTCTCAAAATCAAAAAAAAAGGAGAGAAAGACTTAAAGGTTAGAGTAGAGGGTAGGGAGCATTGAAGTAAACAGATAAAAAGACAGAGCTGCGCAAAATCTGTTTTACATTAATTATAAATTACTAGTAGCCAAGAATGTTACAGAAATCCCATCCAGTAAAACTAAGAGTTATGGTCATATCTACCCTTCATAAAATTCATTTGGAATTTGCAATGTGTTATGGTGAGTGAAATCATATGTAATTGAATACCCACAAATTAGAGATGTAGATGTGGTGTTCTGCTTAAATTTACCTTGGAAGAAGTCTGGAGGGGGACCTGGCTCCTCAGGCCACATGATAGAACATTAGAAGAGACCTGGTGTCAGAGCAATAGGATAACTCAAGCCTGTGAGCTGCAAAAGGAAGATGCTGATGGCCACAGGCTTCTCCCTTGCCTTTGGGCAGAGTAAAGCATTAAGTAATAGTCAGGTTGCCGTATTTCCAAGGTGTTCCTTCTCTTTCCCTCTACTCCTCTCTCCTGGGAAGAAATCAGGTATCTGAAAAGTGCGGAAAGGGAGCCACGCATTCTCCTAGATCCAGTGTGATTTAAGAATCCCACAATTCCCTCCTTTCCTGTTATTCTGTGCTTCACCCCTTTCTCACTCCACCTTCCAACAGAAGAAGGTCCATGATGTCCACAGAGAGAGCAGGGACTTTGGCCCCTGATGCCACGTGAGCCAGTGTCCATATGTGTACATTGGATAATAACGTATCTGTGAACCCAGGTATGTTACGAGCAGCTTGAGCTTTAGTTTCCTGAAATATGAGGAAAAAAGTGCATTCTTCATAGATATTTGTCTTAGAAAGTACACTTTATAAAAAGGACACTATATTTTGTAGAGATGATAAATATATATATGTCAGAACAGGAACTAGCATGAGGTAAGTATCCAGTTAGTCCTACCTGCTGCCTGTGAGTGGTCATATCATCAGGGGCATGAGGGACCTGATCGCAGGGTTGAGGTGAAGGACTTGGTGAGAGACCTAGATGTTAAGTGGAATAACACCCCAGCCGACCTGATGAAAGCCATCCCCAGGCTCCCGTCAAGGACTCCACTCTTCCTTGTGACTGTGGACAACAGGAGCTTGGGTCCTGTCACCGGCTGAGTCATCTTTTGGAGCTGGCAGGCCCCAGCTGTGAGGACCGGAGTCCTGCAGGATGCTCAGTGGTTGGAAGAGCCCAGCGAGTAGCTGGGGAAGAGAAGGGCTTGAGATAGTGCTACACAGAGACAAAGAAAATGAAAATGAAATGTAATTTTTGGGGAAAAACCTATTTTCTTTTCTGGTATAGTTTAACAGAAGAATAATTATGATGAAGTTGGTATGCCTTCAGCTTTGCAGTAGCATGCTGTTTAGAACAGAATACTAACGCAGAGGCCAGCAACAATTTACAATGAGATTGTGCCCCAGGTGAGAGATGTATAGAATTTGTATTTCTTCTTCACGGTGAATTTTTCAATTATACTATTTGTGGTTGGAGACTGCTGCATTATGAAGCACTCCAAAACTTGTGACTTTTAACCATGGCTTATTCTTTTCTAATGTTTTGAGTTAGCCAGCCTAGGCTGGGGAAATTTATGTACTACCTTAAGCTGCAATCTCAGCTGAGGATGGAGCAGCTAAGATGTCTTCACTCATCTCTCTGACCCCTTGGTTGGAGTGGCTGCATCAGATAAGAGACAGCTGGGCTTCTGTCTCCAGTTGGGTGGTCAGATTCCTTACACGATAGCTGAGTTCACCAAGAGGGAAAATGAAGATGATTCCAGGCCACCTAAAGGCTAGATGGAGACTGGCATAGGGTGGCTTCCTCTATAGTTCATTGGTCAGGGTAGGTGACAAGGCCAGCCCCAGGGGGATGGAAATAGACTTTCTCTGTTGATTGAAAGCACCGTCTGCATGTACTGTGACAGGGAGAAGCTTTGGCAGTCCTATTTATGGCCAACTATCTAAACATATTTTCCATTACCTCTATGCATTTCTGAGGGAAAAAAGAAAACCATATCTTTAGGCAACAAGGCATCAGACACCAGAAGAGAATCAGGTGTGAAAACATCTGGACTCTAATGATGTCTTTGATACTCAGTACTTGAATGGTCCTGTTGGAACACACGATTTCATTTGGCTTTTTTGTTCCACATATCTCTAAATGTAAATAGAAAAAGCTTGCCATGTCCAAGGAGGCAGAATTTAGCAGGTGTGAGGGCCGCAAGCTTGGGCTTTTCAGGTACAGTTTCTACTTCTCCCACTTCTAAGCTGCTTGACTTTAGAAAAGTTATTTAACCAATTTGTTTTTTAGGTTCTTCAGCTATAAAATGGGAATGGAAGTTGGTACTTACAGGTTTGTGGTAAAGATTGAAGGAATTGTGCAAATTCATGCATGTAAAATGATTTACAAACATTACATGCTTTACATTGATATCATGTATATAAAGTGATTAGACTGTTGCCTGGCACATGATGAGCTCACAATAACAATTACTTAGAATAAGAGTTGCTATTATGCATAAGAGTAGCCCATTACTTAGCAGCCTCTGACCTGTGCTGTTCATCCTGGAGAACAAGAGGCTGCCTTCCAGCTCTAGAGATGCTCAAAGTCATTGCAGGGAGACAGAAGTGGTCAGATAATACTGTAGAGGTGGAGAGTGTGGTGACCATCAGACCACGCAGGACTGCCTGTGCTAGGAGCCGCTGGCTTGGATGAGAAAGAGCCTCTCCGATTGGGCTTGAAGGACAAGCAGAAATTGGTTCCACAGACAAAAGTAGGGAAGGTTGACCCAGGCAGTGGTAATAGAATGATCCGTATGGAGCAAAGGTGGTTCACAGAATAAGGAGAAATCTTGTGTGGCGCCGATAAGAACAACGCCAACATGAGAAGAGAGACAAGCTGTGGTCAGGTTTGGAGGCCATTTGCAACACACGGAGGAGATTGATTTTGTTTCAGAGACACAGCCAGATGAAATGAAACCAATCTGTGAAACCTGGTGCTGTTCAAACGTGGTGCTGTGGCATAAATCGAGAGACAGGATTCTGCATTTTTATTCCCTTTTAAAATACGTCAGTTCTCTAATAGCCTTATTATATGGAAGCATGTTTCAATGATATAGATGATTTAGGTCCATATTCTCTTGATATGAAATAAATATTGCATTGACTTGTACAAGCAGGGTGTGTATGATTAGCTCCTGTGAGTAAAATATAATAATAATTCCCCATGTGCATAGTCTGCATACCATTGCATTTTCCTTTCAATTCTTTTTTCTTGGGGAAGACTTCCCTGGAAAACTGATGGTTTGCTCTTTTCTGAGCCAGCTGTATATCTTGTTACATAGAACATGACAGGCTTTGAGCTCACACCAGTTAGGAGTAATCGTTTTCTTGGACATGCTAGAAAGATCCTAGCATTTGAGAAGGGTCAGGCACACAAATGGTGGCAGCAACTGTAATACTGTCAGATGTGCTTATAGACCTGAGGTCCCTTCTGTGTAGATGTGGGAACATTGGGGGTTTGGCCTTAGTGTCGGGTATGAATATGAAAGATGGAGGTTTTTTCATCATATCTTCTATCACCAGAAATAGAAAAGTGCAAATTGCGGGTGACTGTCTAATGATTCACTGACCAAGACACCCCTTGACTTTTCAAGAACAAGAAAGAAAGAAGTCACTGCAACATCTTCCTGTTGTTCTCCTTTAACTTCAATGAAAATTAAGAACAATCAGTGAAAATTGGGAAGATTCAGTGAAATTTCTTAGATAAAAGAATCTACTATTAGGGAGGCAGAGACTGCAGCAGAAAAGACTTGGACTGAGATAGTCACATTATATCCCACTCATTCACATCAGACCTATGTGTACCAAGGAAAGCCTTTTAACCACTGAGCCTTCAATTTTTTTTTTTACCACAATGCGGGTAGTCATACCTTTAGCCTAGGGTTTCTGAGAGGATTTGAGAGCATGATGGCGAAGCTCCGAGCACAGTGCTTGATACGTAATGGTAAAAATAAAATGCAGCTGTTATTATTAATATTATTAGTTAATGAAAAGTCTTACCATGCATTCAAGGGAAGCTTGCAGATGGAGCCAACAGAAGTGTTTCTGAGGCAAAGGGGATCCGGTAGGAATGTTTAAACAGGGTGATTTGATGTGAGTGAGACAGGGCCCTCATAGCAGGGGTGAAGGCGTGCTGTATTAGATGGTTTTCATGCTGCTAAGGAAGACAGAACCAAGTCTGGGCAATTTACATAAGAAAGAGGTTTAATTGGACTTACAGTTTTGTGTGGCTGGGGAAGCCTCTCAATCACTGGGGAAAGCAAGGAGGAGCAAGTCGCGTCTTTCATGGATGGCAGCAGACAAAGAGAGACAGAGTTTGTATAGGGGAACTCCTTTTTTGTGAAACTGTCAGATCTTGTGACTATTATTCACTATCATGAGAACAGCACGAGACATACTTGTCTCTGTGATTCAACTACCTCCCACTGGGTCCTTCCCACAACATGTAGGAATCAAAGATGAGATTTAGGTGGGAACAGAGCAAAATGTGTGAGGTGCCAAGGTAAACAGGAGGGATGTTGCTGAACCTTCAATGTGAAGGCAAGATGGGAAGATGAACATTGATGGAGGATGGAGAGTGGGATACAAGAATGGCTGGGACAATCAGCTCAGGACCAAGACTGTGACCAGCAGCATTTGCTAATCCCTGTGGGCACAATGGCCTTAAAGAATGATACAGAGTGTGACTGGGCACGATGGCTCACATCTATAATCCTAGCACTTCGGGAGGCTGAGGTGGGTGGATCATCTGAGGTCAGGAGTTCAAGACCAGCTTGGCCAACATGGCAAAACCACGTCTTTATTAAAAATACAAAAGATTAGCTGGATGTGGTGGTACATGCCTGTAGTTCCAGTTACTCAGGAGGCTGAGATAGGAGAATCACTTGAATCTAGGAGGTGGTGGTTGCAGTGAGCTGAGATCACACTACTGCCCTCCAGCCTGGGCAACAGAATGAGACTCTATCTCAAAAAAAAAAAATGATAGATCATGGGCTTTTTATATCATTGCTGCATTTTTGTATACCATTAGAGACATGAGGTCTAAACAGTCAAGGGAGAGCCAGGTTGTACAATCTCATCTGATAGTTTCTTTTTCTTTTTCTTTTTCCTTTTTTTTTGAGATGGAGTCTCACTTTGTCACCCAGGCTGGAGTGCAGTGGTACAATCTCAGTTCACTGCAACCTCTGCCTTTTGGGTTCAAACAGTTCTCCTGCCTCAGCCTACCAAGTGGATGAGATTACAGGCACACACTACTACCCCTGGCTAATTTTTGTAGTTTTAGTAGACGGGTTTCACCATGTTGACCAGGCTGGTCTTTAACTCCTGACCTCAAGTGATCCGCCTGTCTTGGCCACCCAAAATGCTTGTATTACAGGCATGAGCTACCGCACCTGGCCTTATCTAATAGTTTCTCAGAGGAGATCCACCAATAGGATGTGGCTTGCCAACCACTAGTTATGCAGCTAGAATGGAACAGAAACTTTTTCTTAGCAAAACTGTGATGAAAATTTTTAGGAACTTTATTGTGTGTCTCAGTACTCCAACTGAATGCTATTTTCACTATTCATTGTAGTAATCATAAGACATATGCACACACAAACATATATGCATATGTATATCTATACATGCATGTGTGTATATAATTAATTTCAGGTGATCTTCCTATAAATATAAATGTCTATACATACAAATATATACATGTATATACATGTGTGTATGTATAATTGATC
Organism: Callimico goeldii; assembly: GCA_963573925.1. NCBI lineage: Eukaryota > Metazoa > Chordata > Mammalia > Primates > Cebidae > Callimico > Callimico goeldii. Next base: position 2,961 of record CAUYOR010059196.1, on the reverse strand, counting down.
CGATTCATCTTATTTCTGACATGTTCACTGAATTTAATATCCTTGTCAGTCAAGCCTATGACATTTGGATCCAAAATGATATTTATCTGAGTTCAACAAATTTTTCAGACACCCCCTACAAACCAGAAAGTGTACTATTCCCTGAGAAATACAAAGATGAATGATAATTAATTGAATGTGAGAGTTCAGATATTCAAGGAAGATAAAACAGATGTAGGAAATTTAAAAATGTCATTATGCTTACTTCAAAGACTCGCTTATGTTTTTCTTTTCTTTTGAGTTTAGGGTTACAAAGCAACTGGTACGTCCATGTCTGTGTGAATAAATATTAAGTATACTTAGCCTTGGCTCTTTTCTTCCACCAAAATGTTGCTATTTAATAAGATCTGCAGTCTCTTCCTACATAGAGATGTTATTTTTTTCCCTTGGGGAGCTGATCAGTTGAACCGTACTTGGGAGAGGGGTCTGTTCAAGTCGATTGAGGCTGCGTTAAATGATTAGGCACAAACAGGCATCTGCTAGTCATTGCTCATCAAAGCAAGAGAAAAGATAGCACAGTAAATTGTGGAAACGTATAAAAATTGCCATGATTAGTTTTCGTAATGTTTTGAGAGGTAATTTCCATTTCCATTAAGTAGAAGCATTTAAGAGTTTTACCATGTAGAGGGCAGGGGAGAGACATTTATTCTTCAAATGAATCAATCTAATTTCTTTTCAGGGTCCATTAAAGCACCTAAATATCAAATATCTGTTTTCATGGAGAATTCTAAGCAGGTAAAACACTGCAGCTCCCAGGCTCTATGTGACGGCCTGGGACCACAGGAGAGCCTGCCCAGGGCTGGCAGGGTGGGCTTCCTGATTAAACAAAGCACTTAAAGGGGCTCTTCCATCTTTTCGGCTTCCAGGCAGGTCACAGCAGTCAGGTCAGAAATGCAAAGCCCAGGGGCCCTTTCCTTCCACTCCGAGCAGGTTAGGAATCTGCTCTGCCAGCTGCGTGGGTGACCACCCCACTTCCTTTGGGTCAAGGCAGCATTGCCGTTTTATCCTTTGTCCCTGAGATGGTGTCTTGATACCCGTTGGCCATCTAGGGGCCTCTTCAGGAGCTTTCATCAGTCTGTGCAGTCACGTGCCTTGACTCATCTCAGCTCCTGTTTTTGCAGTTCCTTCTGCTTTTAATGCCTACCCCTTCCTTTTGTTTCCTTTCCTGCTTCTCCTCCTGCTGGACTGACAAAAAGAATGTATGCAGCCTTCAACAACCAGGTGGTCTAAGGGAAGTCTCCTGCCCCCGTCAGAATTAATAGTTACTCAACTGAACGTCCTTCGCACAAGCTGTAGATACACAGCACGTAGCCCCTTCCACACCCCACCTGCATTCTGTGCTTCTTCTACACTAGTTTACTGTGTTTCCAGTGGGGCTTCCCTGTGGAGGACCACACCCAGATGACAGGAAGCATTTTGTCCAATAATTAAACTGTCCTGGGAGTTTGAATCCCATCATCCCCCATCCTCACTCCAACCTTTGCTGTGAACAAATGGCTGCTAACACAGAGTCATGGAAACCCAGCTCCCTTATCTCAGGATGGGAGGATTCCTGGAGGTAACACTCACTCCTGAGTCCCCTGACAATCAGTCTCAGGCGCCCTTCTCAGGACCTCTGAAATGTGCCCAGGCCGGTCTTACTCTCTTTCACTACCCTGGTTCCCCACTACCCATCTGGGTCGCACTGAGGGCACACCCACAATAAGTTATTTGCACACACATCGTTGTCTGCTGCTTTACCATGTGCTAACCTACCCTGTGTTAGCCAGACAGACTTCATTTTGCTGAGAGCCACATAGACTCCATCCTGACCTCCACCTCACCCCTTCTGCCTCTCCTCCCTTAAGTATGCACCTGGGTCTTGCTACTGTGCTGGGTCATGCTGTACTTAGAACTGTAGAAACGTATAACCTTTGTAACCATATCCTGCTTGGCAAGCCCACTTGCTATTGTGAATATCGCCCTTGATTGATTGTATGACAAGTACCGAATACCCACCTTGGTAACTGGCAATCATGGGAACGGCTTGTGTATACCCTCCTTGGAAATCAACAATCATGAGAACCTCCTGCCTCCTAGTTACCAGCCTCCTTATCTAACTTACTAGTTCTGCTTCTGTAAACTCTGCTCCGGCTAGGCTCCCCCTCCCTTACCTTAAGCAAGGTAATAAAAGGAATCTAGCCCCTTCCTCGGGGCTGAGAGAATTTTGAGTGTTAGTCATCTCTTGGTCACTGGCTAATTAATAAAGGACTCGTGATTCAAACTCAGAGCCTGGTGCAGTTCCATCTAACTCGCCTGGGTATAACAACCATCTGTGTCCAGAAACTGATAGGAATAGTATAGCAGTTAGGAAGTAGAATTTGAAGTTGGCCAGACCTGAGTCCACCTAGGTCCCTGTGACCCTGAACCAGTAGCTTCTGTGCTACTGTTTAGCTATCTGTAAATGGGAATAGCAGTGATAGGAATGACCCTGTAGAAATGTTTGAAGGGTTAGTTCAGGTAACATTATGTGGGTACTGATAGATTTCCTGTCCTCTTGGGATTCTGCATATGGATGGATTCTCATGTGCAGGCTCCTGTACCAGGACATCACAGGCTTGCACCACCTCCTGCCACATCTGGCAGAAATAACCTCTTAGTACACCCCACATTTGTTGTGATTTCCTTTTAATTGGGATTAGCATGGTGGCCACTTCTTTATTTTTTTATTTTACTTTAAATTCTAGGATACATGTGCAGAACGTGCAGGTTTGTTGCAGAGGTATACATGTGCTATGGTGGTTTAAATTGTGGAAACGTATTAGGCATTTATCCTAATGCTCTCCCTCATGCATTAGGCATTTATCCTAATGCTCTCCCTCCCCTTGTCCCCCTACCCCGTAACAGGCTCTGATGTGTGATGTTCCCCTCCCTGTGTTCATG
>CAUYOR010059193.1:0-15128 GCA_963573925.1 Callimico goeldii | reverse complement strand
CTCCGCCTCCTGGGTTCAGGCAATTCTCCTGCCTCAGCCTCCTGAGTAGCTGGGATTACAGGCACGTGCCACCATGCCCAGCTAATTTTTTTGTATTTTTAGTAGAGACGGGGTTTCACCTTGTTGACCAGAATGGTCTGGATCTCTTGACCTCGTGATCCACCCACCTTGGCCTCCCAAAGTGCTGGGATTACAGGCATGAGCCACCATGCCCAACCCAAGAATCTTTTTATTTTTATTTTTTTTAAGATGGGGTTTCACCATGTTGGTCAAGCTGGTCTTGAACTCCCAACCTCAGGTGATCCACTAGCCTTGACCTCCAAAGTGTTTGGATTACAGGCATGAGCCACCAGGCGTGAGCCACCACGCCTGGCCTAAAAGAATCTTTTTAATGCCTGCATAATATTCACAGTATGGATATCATTATGTATTCAGTCACTTACCTACTCAAAGGCATTGACTTTGATCCTAATTTCCTTGCTATTCTGAATAATGATGCAACAGACATCCCTAAGCATATGAGTTTCTGTTTATTGATGAGGACTTTTCTATGGAATTCATTCCCAGGAGTGAGATGGTTGGGTTGAGGGATACCATCTCAGTTGAGAGAATAACTGTTCCTGGCCACCCGACAGTTAATACCTAATATTAATATTATATGGCACTACTCACCTTCCACTTTCAATTGCATTGCTGCCTCCTCTTGGTAAGAATGATCTCGGAAGAAGCAGGTGAAACCTCCTTCATCTGGGAACCTTACATTCCGTATCTTGAGAGTCACCTTTCCCTCACCAATACCGTCTTTCAGCAGCTCTGTTCGACCCCGATATTCAGGTGCCTGCTCTCCATCTTGATCCTTGCCATTTCTGTAGAGATGAACCACCCTAGAGAAGGGGGAGCGGTACCACCCCACCTCCATGCCTGTAGCATTCTTCCCAGGAGATATGCGACATGGCAATTCCGCTGCATCCCCGACCAGAGCCTGGATGGGGTGACTTGGTCCTATCACTCTGAACTGCCCTGTTCAAGACACCAAAAGGAAGAGACTGAAGGTCACAGTGAACCTTGACAAGCAAGCCTGTCTTGGGAAGGGCTGGTTCAAAACAGGGAAGAAAGAATACACTCAACTTTTAAAGGAATTTTAGGGTCAGGGAGGAATGCAACTTTTCTTTTCTTCTTTCTTTTTTTCTTTCTTTATTATTATTATTATTTTTTTGAGACAGAGTCTTACTCTGTTGCCCAGACTGGAGTGCAGTGGCTCGATCTCGGCTCACTGCAACCTCTGCCTCCCAGTTTCAAGCAGTTCTCCTGTCTCAGCCTTCCAAGTAGCTGGGATTACAGGTGCGTGCCAACACACCCAGGTAATTTTTGTATTTTTAGTAAAGATGAGGTTTCACTCTGTTGACCAGGCTGGTCTTGAACTCCTGATCTTAGGTGATCCATCTGCGTTGGCCTCCCAAATCGCTGGGATTATAGGCGTGAGCCACCACACCTGGCCCCAATTTTTCTTTTTGAGGAAAGAAAAAAAGTCACTGGTTATAGAGATACTGTGAGTGTACTGGACAGAACATTCTAGCAATCATCTCATCTCAGCATCTGTCCATCTTTTTGCCAACTCTAACTCTTTAGTCCAGCCTTTAGGTTCCCTCTTGGAATGTGGTTCAACAAGATTTAATTATCCCATGGGTGTCCCGGTTATGACTTGACCAAATTGCTGCCTATTCTACCCTTAGAGGTTTTGCTTTTGTCACTCCATCCGCTTTTAATTGTCTCTCACCACTTCTAATCATTCAGTCCTTGTTCATACCATTTCCCAGATTCTCCTTTGAGATCTCGCACACTGGGGATGGCTCTGTTTCACTCTTCCTTCCCCTGTATCTTCCATCTCACTGCAGCTCCTGGACCCTGTCCCAAACAAGTTTCATGTTTTTTCTATGTGGACATGTTTTGCAGGTCAGACTCCAAGCTTCTAAGAAATAAGGCTGCTTTCTCCCCTAGACCTGGAGACTGGATGCATGGGACCTCTGTCGGTCAGGTGGCTCCTGGAGGACGGGAATATTTCTGTTTATTTCTCCTTTATGAAAACTTACTGGCCAGGCGTGGTGGCTCACACCTATAATCCCAGCACTTTGGGAGGCCAAGGCGGGTGGATCACAAGGTCAAGAGATCGAGACCATTCTGGTCAACAAGGTAAAAATACAAAAATTAGCTGGGCATGGTGGTGCGCGCCTGTAGTCCCAGCTACTCAGGAGGCTGAGGCAGGGAGAATTGCCTGAACCCAGGAGGCGGAGGTTGCGGTGAGCCGAGATCGTGCCATTGCACTCCAGTCTGGGTAACAACAGCGAAACTCCATCTCAAAAAAAAAAAAAAAAAAAGAAAACTTACTAGTACCTGATTATGCAGAGCAAACCCTCAAACATGACAAGATATTATAATTCCACAAACATTTATTGAGATTTACTGTGGATAGGCACTGCTAAGCATATTATATGTCTCATCTTATGTAATCCTGATGAGAACTCCAAGAGGTTGTGATTATTTTATCTCAATTTGAGAGGTGAAAAGACAAAGCTGGAAAGACAGGTAAGAACTAGTTCAAAGAAGGACTTGAGTTAGTCACATTCAAGAGTCTGGGCCAGACGCGGTAGCTCACGCCTGTAATCCCAGCACTTTGGGAGTCTGAGGAAGGCTAATCACTTGAAGTCAGGAGTTTGAGACTAGTCTGGTCAACATGGTGAAACCCCATGACTGCTAAAAATACAAAAATTAGCCAGGGGTGGTGGCAGGCATCTGTAATCCCAGCTACTCGGGAGGCTGAGGCAGGAGAATTACTTGAACTCAGGAGGCAGAGGTTGCAGTGAGTTGAGATCGAACCACTACACTCCAGCATGGGCAAAAGAGGGAGACTCCGTCTCAAAAAAAAGAGTGTGGACTCAGTCGTGAAGGCTGTAAGAACCCACAGAAGGTTTCTGAGGAACGGAGCCATGTCAGCAGGTCTATGCTTCAGAAAGATAATATAGCAACTTGAGGATGATTGAAGGAGTTAAGCCCCATGAAAATAGTCTTTCTGTTCTCAGGGTCTCCCCAGGGCAGGAAAACATGTCTTACCTCCGTAGCTGGAAGACACATGGAGGAGGAGCAGGAGGAAGCAGAGGCAGCTGGGCAGGGAGGGTTTCCATAAGCTTGCCATCTCGAAATGCTCCTGGGGACAGAGAGCCCCCACTGCAGGGTCAGGCCAAGCGGAGGCCCTTGGGGTGCATGTCCCCTTACTACTGAAAAGCCCGAGGGAAGATCTGGGAGGGCAGTGTGCCTGGGCCCTGCCTCCACTCTGGTCAGTGCTGCAGCTGTGCCTGTAGGAACAGCCCCACGTCACCCTTGCCAGGCACTCACACAAAAGGGCTACAGACTGACAGGATGACCAGGGTTTGCCTTCTCCATCCCCTCAGAGCAATGGAGCAGAGGCCGCCTGGTACTGGGCTTTCCTCCCCCACTCCTTCCTGGAGATCCAGCCTCTGAAGGGTTTTCTAGGGCCTAATCAGTGGGGAAGGATCACTTACAGGACCTCAGGAAGAGGTTTGTTCATGGAACATGTAAGATTCCTCCAATCCACCCAGCTCTACTAAATAATCAAAAGGGAGGAATTATTATTGATTCTTAAAAAAGGAAATAAAACTTAGATTTTTATTCCTATTTCTATTGTCTCACAACTGTCATCACCAGACTATTCTTGATGTCTAACCTCCCTTTTTCCTACTGCAAATCCCAACTCCCTTCAGTATGTTTGTATGTTTTGTATCACTTGGGATTTGTTAGTTTCTTGTCCCCAAAGCATGTTTTTAGGAAAGTTGTGAGTTGAGTGTCGGAGTGCTCAGAGAGGCAAGGGTAGAGGAAGGGAGACCAGCAGGGACAGCAATTAACTGTGTCAGTCAACGTAGGCAGCAGGGACAGAACCAGGATACAGGACATGCTCTCCAGCCTTCGCATCGCTTGCCAGTTTCCTCAGTGTCCCGGGGGAGAGTGAGATCTGGAATGGAGAAGGACCTTTCTCTCACCTCTGGGCTCAGCTGAGAACTGCAAGGGTGAAACCAGCATTGGTACTGGATTCCAAAAATATACTTCTTCAAAAATAATCTTAAGGCAAGTGTGCTTCATCAAATAAGAAAAAAGACTCAATTTAGAGCCATTCTGTCCAATGCAGCAATCTACCTGCAAATGGCCACTTAAAATTAATTTCAATTAAATAAAATTTAAAATTTGGTTCTGTGATTACGCAAGCCATCTTTCAAATGCTCAATAACACTACAACTACTGGTTATCTCATCAGACAACACAAATATAGAACATTTCCATAATCACAAAAAATTATATTGGGCAACCCAAAAATTTATGTTGGGCAGCAAGAGGTAGAAACACAGCTGAGACATGCATTTCTGCTTTTGTCTGAGATAGGCATAAGAAGTTAGAAGGACAGACTCTGGTCAGCTGAGTTTGGGAACTACTTATTCTTTCACCTGCAAGGAAGCTAGCATTTTGGCACAAGCAATATCTGGCTACTCTGGTGCCGTATGGTTGAAAGTCAAGATTGGTGGGGTGAATCCCATGAAAAAAGTGGCCGCTGTGGATCCCTGGCTTTTTACCAAGTGGGGATTTTCTCCTTCAAAAACCTAAAATGTCCTGGGATGCTCTTTCTCCCTGACACATATTCAGGTAGAAGTATATGCACAAGATGCTTGTAGGCAGGGTTTGGGGGCATTAGGGTGTGTGTAATTGTCTAGCACCAAGCAAGTGTCAAAGCTGGATGGGAGATCAGAATGAAGATGGAGGCATGTGGGAGCAGAGAGGGTCAGGAGCCAGCCGGTCACAGCCCCTTTGGAGAAATCATAGCATCTCTGAAAACAATGATAAAAAACTAATCACCTTACTGAGATCTTCTATGTGTCACTGTTCTAAGGGATTTACTTGCATAAATACCTTTAATCCTCACAATAACAAAACAAATATTAAAGTATTATTACTCATGTCTTACAGATGAGAAGGAGGTACAAAAGAGGTAAAAGAACTTAATAAAGTCACACCACTGGGGAGTGGCGGAGCTGGGATTTCAAGCCAGGCTTTCTAGTCCTAGAACTGGCTCTTGTAACCACCACAATACAAGGCCTCTGATGAGCTCAACTTATTTACTTCCATGCCCTCAACTACCTCAAATCTCCTGAAATGGGAGGATTCCTGGAGCTGTGAGAGCAGTCATTTGGCTGACATGGTCTTTGGGCAAAGGTGTGTCCAAGAAGTGAATCCACCCTGTATCACCGTGGGCTGCTCATTTCTTTCAGCACTTACATGTTATTTATTTATTTATTTATTTTGAAATGGAGTCTTGCTCTGTCCCCCAGGCTGAGGAGCAGTGGGGCAGTCTTGGCTCACTGTAACCTCTGCCTCCTGGGTTCAAGTGATTCTCCTGCCTCAGCCTCCCCAGTAGCTGGGACTACAGGTGTGTGCCACCACGCCAGCTAATTTTTGTATTTTTAGTAGGTATGGGGTTTCACCATATTGGTCAGGCTAGTCTTGAACTCCTGATCTCGTGATCCGCCCACCTTGGCCTCCCAAAGTGCTGGGATTACAGGTGTGAGCTACGGCACTCAGCCTTTAAATGTTATTTTAATTGATTTTGTATAGCATATGTTATGTGATCTTGCAAGTATTCTTTTTTCTTTTTCTTTTGAGACAGTGTCTCTCTCTGTCACATAGGCTGGAGAGCAGTGGCATGATCAGGGCCCACTGCAGCCTTGATCTCCCAGGTTCAAGCGATCTTTATGCCTCAACCTCTCAAGTAGCTGAAACTACAGGTATGTGCCACCATGCCTTGCTAAATTGAAACTTTTTCTTTCCTTTTTTTAGAGATGGGGTCTTGCTGTGTTGCACAGGCTGGTCTCAAACTCCTGGACTCAAGTGATCCTCCCATCTCAGCCTCCTGAAGTGTTGGGATTATAGGCTGAGCCACACCCAGCTCAGTTTACCTCTAGTGTTGCTGTTCTCAATAATTTCAACTTAATCTGAAATCTGCATCTTTCACCATGTCCAGTGACAGACCATGTACACAGTAATATATTCAAAATGACACACTGAATGCAATGAAAGTGTGTGGTAATTTTTTAAATATGCTGCCCATATGTGAAATAGTAAGCACTCAATAAATGGTAGCTTTCCTACATAGAAAACCAGCAACAGTACTGTATAAGCTTTTCCAGATAATGTGTAAAATATATATCTTTGCATTATTTATCTGTTATCAGAAGTGATAATAAACACACTCTCTAATTTCTATTGTCCACTTAATGCATAATTCCACATTAATATATAACGTAGCTTTTTTGTACTTTTGAAAATTGATTCTTAGCTGGGCATGGTGACATGGGCCTGTTGAGCCCAGGAGAGAGAGGCTGCAGTGAGCTTTCATTGTGCCACTGCACTCCAGCCTGTGCGACAGAGTGAGACCGTATCTCAAAAAAATTAAAACAATAAAAATTGATTCTTATAAAGTAGCATACTTTGAAAATCTCAGGCATTCAAAGCCAATCTGTATTTTCTCTAAAGCCTTCCATATTTGTATATATGCCACTAGAGGGCGATCCACAAAAGTCACTGCCTGTGAGGACTGAAGGTAGCGCTCACACATCCTTCTCCCTCCCCCCACCTGTTTTACGTAAATGGTAACAATTTATCTTGAAGTTTTTTCCTTATTAGTACCTAAATAAAACCCGTTATTTTTATACAGCTTACAATATTTTATTGCATGAATATAATATGTTCAGTAGCTTCTCATGACATTTAGGCTGCTTCAGTTTTTTGAATATCTATTTTTACTAGGTTGAAGCGAAAATGTACTCAATTAATTTAAATCAATACATATTTAAATACAAGTGCTATGTGTCATACTTTATATTAGGCCCTGATTATAAAAGATGGATTCTTGCCTTCATGAGTTATATATTCTAGTTGTTTTGCAGCTATATTCCAGTTACCTAAAGGCACAAATTGATAAATATGAGGGCATCATTTTCAACCTTTTCACTTTTACATGTAATTTAGCAATGAATATCAGTCTACTAAGGTCAGCTTCTTTTTTTTTTTTGAGACAGAGTCTTGTTGCATTGCCCTGGAGTGCAATGGCATGATCTTGGCTCAATGCAACCTCCAGTTCCTAGGTTCGAGCAATTTTTCTGCCTCAGTCTCCAGAGTAGCTGGGATTTCAGGCACACGCCACCATGCCCAGCTAATTTTAAAAATATTTTTAGTAGAGACGGGGTTTCACCATGTTGACCAGGATGGTCTTGATCTTTTGACCTCGTGATCCACCCGCCTTGGCCTCCCAAAGTGCTGGGATTACAGGCTTGAGCCACCGCGCCCAGTCCCCCACTATTTTTTTTTTTTTTTTGAGATGGAGCCTCACTCAGTCGCCCAGGCGGGAGTGCAGTGGCACGATCTCAGCTCACTGTAACCTCTGCCTCACAGGTTCAAGCTATTCTCCTGCCCCAGCCTCCTGAGTAGCTGGGATTACAGGCACATGCCACCACGCGCAGCTAATTTTTGTATTTTTAGTAGAGATGGGGTTTCACCATGTTGGCCAGGCTGATCTTAAACTTCTGACCTCTTGACCCTCCTGCCTTGGCCTCCCAAAGTGCTGGGATTACACGTTTGAGCCACTGCGCCTGGCCAGCCAGCTACATATTTTGAGGGGCAAAATGAAACTATGTGGCTCCTTGTTCAACAGCAGGAAAATGTCAGGTGCAGTGGCTCACGCAAGGTAGGAATCCCATCACTTTGGAAGGACTAGGTTGGAGGATTGCTTGAGCCCAGGAGCTGGAGTCCAGCCTGGGCAACTTGGTGAGACCCCCATCTCTAGTTAAATAAATAGATTAAAAAATAATAAAATAGAAAATAGAAAGCAGAAAAAAAAGCCTTTTCCTTTTTTCCTGTGCTTCTACTGTCAACCTATCATACGGGGTTTTTTTTTTTTTTCTTTTTCTGTTTAATGTCACACTCCTTCAGGCACAAGAAAACCTGGGAGTAAGTGCAGATCTTTACAAATGTCCATAACTTCCTTCTGCAAGGGAGGTGTGTAAGCCTGACTCGTCCCCTCCTTTTCGCTGTGCCCAGGCTACCTTTGGGAGTGAGCCTGCACAGAAAGTGGGGGAACAGGCAGCTGAAAACCAGTCCTGGGAGGAAAGGGGAGCAGGACCTCGCTTGAACTGAGGCTCTAAAAGTCTCCAGCCCATGTTCTGCATTCTCATCGAACTTTATTATGAGATACGAATTGAAAGATAAAATTATTAAGAATTTCAACACAGGAACCACAGAGCTTTAGAACCGAAATACAGTATCCCTTTCAAAGCATGGGGCCCTTGTGTGACTGCCCTGGTCACTTACCCAGGAAGTTCACTCTGCTTTATACACAGGTAGAATAGTTTGTTCAGAGAGCAGGTATATTTGTAATTTTAATAAATATTGATAAATTGTCCTGCACAAAGTCGTATACTTCACTATACCCTGGCTTTCCCCGTGGTGAGTGGGGGGACAATATCATTCGCTTCATCAGGGCTGTCATGAGAATTCCATGAATGAGTCCCTGTGAACTGTGAATTCTACACAGTAACCCCTCAGTAAGTGCAGTCAATATCTCTTACATGCAGTGATTTTTTTTTCTGGAACTCCCTCTAGTGGCATAAATATAAAGGGGCGTTTCACATTTTCTTTTCTACTTTTGTGGCAGCATTTCTCCTAACATGTGTATTTAAATTGGTCTAGATGCCTGGTGTGGTAGTTCACGCCTGTAATCCCAGCACTTTGGGAGGCCCAGTCTGGCGGATCACTAGGTCAGGATTTCGAGACTAGCCTGACCAACAAGGTGAAACCCTGTCTCTACCAAAAATACAAAAAAATTAGCCGGGTGTGGTGGCGTGCGCCTGTAATCCCCAGTTACTTGAGAAGCTGAGGCAGGAGAATCGCTTGAACCCAGGAGGCAGAGGTTGCAGTGAGCTGAGAAAGCACCACTGAAATCCAGCCTGGGCAATGAAGCAAGACTCCGTCTCAAAACAAAACAAAACTTTTTTTTGGTCTAGATATTCCACCGAAGCTCAATTGAGTGACAGACTATAAAATGTCTAATTTATATCCACTTAGCCAGATGCTTCCTAGGTCTGAGAAATGAGAACACAGATCCAAATCAGTATAAGGCAGCTCCCAGCAAATGGGAGCTTGTAGCATGTGTGAGCATGGATGCTATGTTGAAGCCAAAGGCTGTTCTTTCACACTGGTTTATTTCTTTTCTTTCTTTTTTTTTTTTTGAAACGGAATCTCACTCTGTCGCCCAGGCTGGAGTGCAGTGGCACGACCTCGACTCACTGCAACCTCCACCTCCCCACCTCCCCACCTCCCTGGTTCAAGCAGTTCTCTGCCTCAGCCTCCTGAGTAGCTAGGATTACAGGCATATGCCACCACGTCCAGGTAATTTTTGTATTTTTAGTAGAGATGGGGTTTCACCATGTTGGTCAGGCTCGTTTTGAACTCCTGTCCTTGTGATCCGCCCACCTTGGCCTCCCAAAGTGCTAGGATTACAGGAGTGAGCCATCACACCCAGCCCATACTGTTTTATTTCTGTAAGTAACACATACAGTGTACAAAATTAGATATGAAAAAAATGTATAGAACAAAAAACTAATAATGTTTTGCCAAAGGTTTAAATTTTATGTCAACATTTTTTTCCATTTTTGAGTATTCCTTATTATTATTCTGAGATTCTCCAATATTTCTCTCTCTCTCTCTCTCTCTCTTTTTTTGGAAATGGAGTCTTACTTTGTTACCATGCTGAAATGCAGTGGTGTGATCTGGGCTCACTGCAACCTCCGCCTCCTGGGTTCAAGCGATGCTCCTGCCTCAGCTTCCTGAGTAGCTGGGACTACAGGCACGCATCACGACGCCCAGCTAATTTTTGTATTTTTAGTAGACACAGGGTTTCACCATCTCTGCTAGGACGGTCTCGATCTCTTGACCTTGTGATCCACCCGCCTCAGCCTCCCAAAGTGCTGGGATTACAGGCTGAGCCACTGTGGCCAGACTATTTTTTAATCTCTTAAAAGGAAAAATGGCTGGGTGGGTGGCTCAGGCCTGTAATCTGAGCACTTTGGGAGGCCAAGGCAGGTGGATCACCTGAGGTCAGGAATTCAAGGTCAGCCTGACCAACATGATGAAACTCCATCTCTACTAAAAATATAAAAATTAGCTGGGTGTGGCGGCATGTGCCTGTACTACCAGCTACTTGGGAGGCTGAGGCAGAAGAATAGCTAGAACCCAGGAGGCAGAGGTTGCAGTGAGTGAAGATCGCGCCATTGCACTCCAGCCTGGGTGACGGAGAAAGACTCTGTCTCAAAAAAAAAAAAAAAAGGAAAAACATTCAGCTTCTTAGGAGTCAAGTGAGTCAGGCACTGAGGCTTGCTCCTTCCCCTCATCTTCTCACCAAATGGGAATGGGTTTGTGCGATTTTAATCAAAATGCTATGGGTTGTCCTGTGGAAGAGGCTTTGGGCTGTTCTGTAGGTCCCCATCGGGCAGAACAGTTGGGTGAAAGACCCTGAAGGCAGATTTCAGCTCCAAAGAAATACTTTTCCTTCCTCCAGAGCTGTCCAACCGTGGTGGGAATCAGTGGGAACTCCAGGAATGAGTCTCCCATTTCCGGATGTTCCAGCCAAGGTAGAACTGGAGGTTAAGCCACATTATCTTTTTGTTATTTTTTTTTTCTTTTTGTTTGTTTTGAGACAGAGACTTGCTCTGTCGCCCAGGCTGGAGTACAACGGCACAGTCTCGGCTAACTGCAACCTCTACCTCCCGGGTTCAAGCGAGTCTCCTGCCTCAGCATCCCAAGTAATGGGGATTACAGGTGCACGCCACCACCCCCGGCTTATTTTTGTATTTTTAGTAGAGCTGGGGTTTCATCATGTTAGCCAGGCTGGCCTTGAACTCCTGACCTTGTGATCCACCCGCCTCAGCTTCCCAAAGTGCTGGGATTACAGGCGTAAGCCACCACGCCCGACCGACCACATTTTTGATACAAGAACATAAATTTTCCTTCCCCATCTTCTCCCGCCTTTCCTGGACTCCTTTTCTATTTCTCCGGCAGCTTCACTTATCTTTTTTTTTTTTTTTTTTTTTTAGTTTGAGTTTTGGTGTTGTTACCCAGGCCGGAGTGCAATGGCGCGATCTCGGCTCACCGCAACCTCCGCCTCCTGGGTTTAGGCAATTCTCCTGCTCAGCCTCCCGAGTAGTTGGGATTACAGGCACGCGTCACCGTGCCCAGCTAATTTTTTGTATTTTTCGTAGAGACGGGGTTTCACCATATTGACCAGGATGGTCTAGATTTCTTGACCTCGTGATCCACCCTCCTCGGCCTCCCAAAGTGCTGGGATTACAGGCTTGAGCCACCGCGCCCGGCCCAGCTTCACTTTTCGCCACCTAGCTGCAGGATCTTTCCGGGTAAGGACCAGGAAGCTCTCCCAATCTGCCCCGCAACAGATGACGTCATGGCGTCACCACCAAGAATTGGTTGCCAGGCGCCTTTGGGGGCGGAGAATAAGGCGCCGATTACGACTGGGTCAAAGAGAGGGGCTGGCGAGCGGCGCCATGACACCCGGTTCCTACAGGAACAGAGCCTACAGTGCCTTTCTTGCCTTTCGCTTCAGACCCACTGCTTTTCCTCCGCTGTCCGCTTCGTTTATCTGCTTTAACCCAGCCTCGGCTAGGGAAGCCTGAAGCCTATAATGTTGCTTGGCTGTTGCTCAGGAGAAGACCCAGGTGGCCAGTTTCGCAACTGGCCCAGTCCCTGTGAGAACCCACCTGGTGATGGTCCTTCTGTCATATGTAGTCGCTGCGACGCCAGGAAAGCGCGGTGGTGGCCATTTTTGAATTGGGCAACTTTCACTTCGCCAGTCATCTTGGGGCCTGGCCGTCACAGTATTTTTTTTCCTTCTTCTGGCAGAGAAAACTATATGTAGGGATAATTATGTAGCCTAGAATTTCTAGAGCTGTTTCCGGACTCATAATATCCTCATTCCAGAATATGAGGATATAGAAGTTTGAGGTTATAGAAGTTTGGAACACTCAAGCAAATTCAGCGCCACTGGTTCCTAGCTGATTGAGGAACACGTCTGACTCTAGTCTGTGGTCCTGTGGAAAGACCTCTGACTCTAGGCAGAGAGCTTAAAGAAACCTCAATTTACTTAACTGTAAAGTGGTAATTCTGTCGCTCACCTCCTGGTGCTTATGTGAGGATTAAATGAGACAAGGTACACAGAGTGCTTAGGCCTGTGTCTGGCTCCCCCCCAAAACAAAACACTTCTTGTACAGCACCTGTGCATCGAATGCTACCTAAAGAGGGCAGGACCTGGTCTTATTTTCCCTGTACCCTACTGGGCATTGAATAGTGAGGGATATATAATAGAATAAGTTTGCTGAAAGAGTGAATGACAAAGCATCTCTGCCTGTAGGTCATCGGCCTTTGCACTCTATTCTCTTTTAGTCTTTGGGCTCGCCCTCTGGCATCATCTTGCTATTCTAATCCCTCTAGTCTGATAGTTACACTTTTACTTGCTCTAGGTCACAGCAATCTGTTAACTAAGAGATTAGTATTTTTTATTAGTACTTTTGACCTCTTTTTTTTTGATGCATGGTTTCACTCTTGGAGTGCAGTGGCGTGATTTTGGCTCACTGCAACCTCTGTCTCCCAGGTTCAAGCAATTCTCCTGCTTCAGTCTCCCGAGTAGCTGGGATTACAGATCCCTGCCATCATGCCTGGCTAATTTTTGTATTTTCAGTAGAGACGAGGTTTCATCATGTTGGCTAGGCTGGTCTCGAATTCCTAACCTCAAGTGATCTGCCCACCTTGGCCTCTCAAAGTGCTGGGACTACAGGCATGAGCCACCATGCCTGGGCTGGAAGATTTTTAATATGCTTCCTGAAACTGTCGGTTCAGTTATTGACTTACACCACAAAAGCTGAACCAGTTCAGTTAGTCTGTTAATACTATTCCCTCAGATAAGGAGGATAACTTTATAAGGAGGTAGTAAACCATAAAGAGACTGGGTCTTTAAAAGTGAGAGTGGGCTTGAATGTGGATATGTGTGTGTCTAGGGGTGAGGTGGGATAGATGTGGGTGTGGTGGTTTTGAGCTGGTTATGGTTAGCCTTCAGGGGTGGCCTTGAGACATGAAAGGGATTTCAACTAACCCAGCACAGCTTTCTGCCTAACTGGAGTTAACCAGGACCACACACTATTGCATTCAAATCAGGGCAAAGAAACTGCCTCAAGGTTTACCCAAAATGGAGAAGTTACTTTTTATTTTGTACACCACCTGATGTTTTTTACAGTGAGCATATGGCCTTTATAATAATAATTTTTTGTTTGTTTAAGTTACAAACAAACCCACCTGAAAAAACATTTGCTTCCTAGAAATGCTCAAATTCTGAAGGGACCTAAGTTTGCCTTGTAACTGGTACCATCTAATGGTCAAACTGAGCTATTGCGCTGAAGTTGGACACAGCTAAGGGAAGACAGGCATGTGGGAAATTCAACAGGGGTATGCTGTGGAATAGGGGGAGAGAACTCTGTGGATGACGTACCAACATCACTGGCTGAAGTTGTATGGAGTTTATTCTTTTTTTCTTTTTTTTAAGACAGCGTCTCACTCTGTTGCCCAGGCTAGAGTGCAGTGGTGTGATCTCAGCTCACTGCAACCTCCACCTCTCACCCCGCAAACCCAGGTTCAAGCAATTCTTCTGCCTTATCCTCCCAAGTAGCTGGGACTACAGGTGCCCACCACCACACCTGGCTAATTTTTGTATTTTTCAGTACAGACAGAGTTTCACCAGAGATGGGTTTTCGCTGTGTTGGCCAGGCCAGTCTCGAACTCCTGACCTTGTGATCAGCCCGACTCTGCCTCCCAAAGTACTGGGATTTCAGGCCTTAGTCACTGCATCAGGGTAGAGTTTATTCTTACTGAAACAATAATCCAGAGATTAACTCACATCTTATGTGGTATAGCATTCCAACACTTTAATGCCAGCCACTGGAGACAAAGTGTGTTTCTATAGCATTTGCATTCTGAAACCATTTGTCTATGATTGTATGTGTTTTTCACAGTAGTATGTGAGATAAGGCGATCAAATAGTTTTATTCCTGTTTTGCAGATGATGAAATTGAGGCCAGATGGGTTGTGACAGGCTCAAGGTCAGTCAGGTGATTGTCAGGGCAAGACCAGACTGGCATTCTTTTTCAGGTGTTTCTGTTACAGTTGGGGGCAGAGATATGCAAGCGTAACTTTTATTAATATAAAATAGATGCTTTATTGGGAAACATGAAGTAGTGGTTCTCTGAGTTCTTTGAACCATTTCTAAGCCTTTTTTTGTTTGTTTGTTTTTTGTTTTTTTTTTGAGACAGAGTTTTACTCTTGTCTCCTAGGCTGGAGCCCAGTGGCGCAATCTTGGCTCAGTGCAACCTCCCCCTCCTGGGTTCAAGCGATTCTCCTGCCCAGCCTCCCAAGTAGCGAAATTACAGGCACTTGCCACCGAGCCCAGCTAATTTTTGTATATTTAGTAGATATGAGGTTTCACCATGTTGACCAGGCTGGTCTTGAATTCCTTACCTCAGATGATCCGCCTGCTTTGGCCTCCCAAAGTTTTGGGATTACAGGCGTGAGCCACTCACTGCGCCTGGTCCCCAGCCTTTTCGTTTTATACAATTTTTAATTTGCCTCAATCTGAACTCTATGTTTGGAGAGGTGATTTTCAGCAACAAAGCTAAATTTATGTATAATTTTTTTTTTTGAGATGGAGTTTTGCTGTTGTTACCCAGACTGGAGTGCAATGGCAGGATCTTGGCTCACTGAAACCTCCACCTCCTGGGTTCAAGCAATTCTCCTGCCTCAGCCTCCCGAGTAGCCGGGACTACAGGTGCACACCACCATGCCCAGCTAATTTTTGTATTTTTAGTAGAGATGGGGTTTCACCTTGTTGACCAGGATGGTCTTGATCTCTTGACCTCGTGATCCACCCACCTCAGCCTCCCAAAGTGCTGGGATTATAGGCG